>PVIW01005402.1:0-60397 GCA_004026585.1 Noctilio leporinus
AAAAAAAAAAAAAAGCTTAGACAAGAACCTAGTATAAAGGAACCATGGACATGGACAACAGGTGGGATTGTCTTTGGGGGGAATGGGTGGGTGGGGAGAGGGACAGAGGGGAGCAAAAAGGGGATGGATGTAATACAACAACAATAAAAATGTTTTTAATAAACAAGTTAATTAAAATTTTTAAAAAAATTCTAAACCATGGTCAACATTTCAATACAAACACATTCCATACTCTTATGAGGTCTATCTGAAAAAATCCAGCCATTTTTAGGATAACAAGAACAGTTTGTGCAAGATTGATGTAACCTGGCAGCAAGGGAGAGTGGACTGGAATGTGAGAATGATGACTTCACTGTACTAGTCAGTGGGGGCAGTAGACACTGTTAAATGAGCATGTGTAATGTATGACCATCACATTCAAAATGTCTGAGCAAGTAGCTCTAAGCTTTGCCCTAAGCTTGCACATTCCTCTGTGGAAATTATTTGGATTCAGAAGGTTTTCAAGTATGAATCATGAGTGCAGCATAAATAAAAGTGTGGCACAAATGCTTCAAAGATGGTCAATCTATTGAAAGTGATACACATTCTGGAAGGCCTGCAACAACAGAATACCTGGTAACACTGAACATGTATAGACTACAATTGAAAAAGACCTCTGCGAGGTCAAGTTGCCTACTTTGAAGGGGACTTAGGTGTCATTGTCCTGTGTACAATGTTACTTGTATCTTTTTCAATAAATATCTTTTTTTTTATATATATTACATGGCTAAATATTGCCTAGACAGACCTCATATTTAGGAAATTTCCAAAGGAGGGTACACAAATGTTCAAAAAGGTGAAAAACCTAGGTGATTACTTCTATCTTTGGAGAATAGATTCCCTGCTTCATGTGAGTTTGTTGTAGCCAACAACAGTGAAGCATGCATTTCTGACCTTAGTGTGAATCATGCAACCTATGCTACTTCAACCAGACTCTTGCCCAGGAATCCTGATTCTGCGTTGATATGTATAGGATGAAAAGTAAATGAAGCCAAACCATTTGAAGGCAGCATCATAGGAGAAAACAACACTCACAATTGCATGCCACCCATGAGATATCCAGTGTCCTTTTAATAACCCCTTCTTTCTGTAAGATAGATAGAATTTATTTCTTAAAATCAAAGAATGCTTAGTAATGCAAATGAATCTCCTCAGTGATCAAAGCAATATTAACCAAAACTATCATCATTTTTACCCTAAATTTTAGTAAATATTAAAATAAATGGTAATAGGCAAAGAAGTTTTATGGGTGAGAAATAAAAGTAAAATTAAAATTGTTCAGATGAAATTTTTCTTTATCTTTTGTTAATTTTTTAATGATTTTTAAAAGCATAAAAGAAAAAAGTTTATAATCTCACTTCTCAACCTGAACATTATTTTCCACAATAATTTTACAAGGATAATATAACATTACTATTTTTTAAGGCTTGATTAAAAAAGAATGTATTTGTTAGGCTTCCACAGAGAAGAGATGGCAAATCTAGTTAACTTGAGATTTACAAAACTGTGAGCTGAGTTTAGGAAAATTGACAGAAGACAGTGCAATAACCAAGGGCTAGCAACAGCTGGAAGCCATCACTTGCTAGGCCTGTACAAGCCATTGAGAAAGGGTTACAAAAGTAAAGAGAGAAGCTATTTGGAGCAGTGGCCTTCAATAAAATGTTTCACCATCCTTCAAATACTACAACACTCTGGAATAGAAAGACAAATATAAGGCATAAAACTTAGATGAGATGTACTGAGGGTTGTTTGGGGGGAAAAAAGGCAGAAGCAAACAGAGAAAAAGAGTAAAGCTCTTTCCTGTAAAATGGTAACAAGTGCTAGTAAAGAAAATAAAACATTTTTGCTCTCTTTCTCTATTGATGCATGATATTTGAATATAAGTACAAGTCAGGAATAGGGAGCCAAGAGACAAAACAAAACAGCCTAAAGAAGCAAAAGAACACAGGTGATGCCCAGGTTTGTCTTTCTGATTTGCAAATCAGAATAGGCCCTTGAAAATGGTGATGATGATGAAAGCTGTTACCAAATGCATCAAATTGGTGAATAAAATTTATGTAATTTCTGTGATTGAAGATGGCAGCATTGTAGATGAAAGCTCCACTAACCTCTTCCCAGGAACAGAATGGAATTACAAATAAAGTGTAGAAAAATCATCCTGAATAACTAACTGAAAACTAGCTGGATAGAAGCCTTATAACCATGGACTTACAGAAGAAACCACATAAGCCCTCTGAGACAGGTAGGAACTGTGAAGGTATGAGAGGGCTGGCTAGGCTCCCATGGATGGCAGCTAAAATTCTGAAGAATATTTCAGTGTCTGAGGGATTCCCTGAGAAATGTTGAGTCTAAACCCCTAGTGGGGTTCCCTAGCCTATATCACAAGAACTGGGAAAGGAACCCAAATATCAGGTTGGCCAAAAAGTTTGTGTTGTTTTTCCATAAAATAAACTCCCTTTTTTTTCATTTTCACCAGTAACTTTATTGATTTGGATATTTTGAGTAAGTTGGCTGTGTCCCACATGGTATAAGGTTGATTGTTCTTAATGTCTCAGTTTGATTGCTATCAACTTCAACTGGTCTACCTGACCTTAAAGCATCATGCAGCAAAAAATCTCCAGCACAAAACTTCTGAAATCACTTTTGACACAATCAATCACAGCACTTTCTCCATACACTGCACAAATCTATTGTGTTTCCGTTGTGTTTTTACTTTCCTTGAAATAATAAAGCATATTATGCTGAAAATGATGCTTATTTTCTTTCATCTTCAATATTACAATGGCTACACAAAAATTGCCCAATTTTGATACTTTTTTAATACATGCTGATATGACAGCTGTCACAATACAACCTAACAAAATGTTTCAAATGAAGTTTAAAACAACTGAAGTGCTACTAGAACCATTTTACAGAAGAGCCAAATGAATTTTTAGGCCAACTCAAAAACATTTGGCAGTGAAAGACAGTGGGGTTTCTGTCCACCAGGGTAGATGGCTAGAGATGCAGAGAGCCTCCTAAAGAATCAACACAAAAATATTTTATTTGCACCCACTTTTTCTAGGCTCTGGCAGATGGAGTGCAGGACAGACTAAAGCTATGTAAGACAAGTCTAGGGTTAGAGGTTCTGGGGAGAGAGCTAACGGGTCAGCCACCAGAATCCTTGTCCTTAATCATTCTCCATACTGAAGGAGCCATCTTTCTTTAGCAGAGCGCTCCCCTTCACATTGCATCAGCCTGGAGAAAGACAATAGCCCCACCAGCAGAAATGTCTTTCACCTCAACCTGTGGAGCTTAATCCAAGCTGCTAAAGACTACATCTGGAGACTCTTTCACAAATTAAACCTAACATAAAGATTGCAGGCCAAGGCAAATCTCTGAGAGCTTTGAGGCTTTAGCTGACCCTTCCCCAGGCCCGCTACTGGTAAAAGTTATATTGGTGCACAACTTGGTTCTTTCTGCATGCACCCAGGCCCAGCATAGGGAGCCACAAGCTGTGGATTGCTGATATCTCCAAACAGGTTGCTCAGGGCCAATCATAGGCAGTGTCTGGCATAGGCCTACACTCGAGTATTTGCAGATCTACCTAATACATAGAAATAAACACAAAGAGGCAGCCAAAATGGGAAGACATGAAAATAGGCTCCAAATGAAAGAGCAAAGGAATTATCCAGAAGAAGAGTTAAATTAAATAAAGGGGAGCAGATGATCATACACAGAGTTTATAAGTAATGATTATAAAAGTGATCAACATTATGATGAAAGGTATAGAAATCACAAAAAAGGACCAAGAAGAAATAAAGAATGCAATATCTAAAGTAAATATTCACTGAAAGGAATAAACAGAGGATCAAATCAGTGAATTGGAACTCAAGGTAGGGAAAAAAAACAGAGCAGCAAAAAGTAACAAGATTAAAAAATTAAGGAGAGTTTAAGAACAACAGGATACATAACAACATCTGCATTATGAAAATACCAGAAGGAGAACAGAGTGAACAAAGTATTAAGAATCAATTTGAAGAAATAATGACTAAAAACTTTCTTACCTGGGAAAGGAAAAAGACACATCAGGAAGCACAAAATGTCCCAAACACGATGTACCCAAAGAGGCCCACATCAAGACACATCAAAATTAAAACAACACTAAGAACCATCAGAAGTAGAGTTGGGAGCAAAAAGGGGATGGATGTAATACAACAACAATAAAATTAAAAGAAGAAGAAGAAGAAGAAGAAGAAGAAGAAGAAGAAGAAGAAGAAGAAGAAGAAGAAGAAGAAGAAGAAGCAGAGTTGAATAGAAGTCTGACAACTATGGAATTAAAGAAAAGATATTCATCCAGATGGGTAGGAAAGGCAGAGACACCGAATGAGATGGTCCCACATCCATGTGTGGTGGATAAATATTCGGGAGAACTATCTTGAGAGTGAGGATCCCAGACTACCTCAACTCTCCCAGCCCAGGGTTCTAGTGCCATGAAAATAAGTCTCCATAACTCCTGGCAAAAACAAAAAACAGTGGGGACTGAGTTGGTGAAAGAAACTTCTGGAATCCCAAGCAGTTCCTCTTAAAGAACCCATATACAAATTTATTCAGACTCACTCACTCTGTGCTCTAGCACTGGGGTAGCAGCTTGAAGGGCACCAGTGGCAAACAGAAAGAACAAGTTCTGGCATCAAGGAAAGAGCTAGGGGACAGCTTTCTCCCAGACAGAACTTCTGGCTGAGGACATTGTCCCTTTTCTGAACCCTGTGTTCACAGAATCACAGAGGCAGCAGGTGGGTGCCATAGCTGAGACTCCAACAATCTGGCTAACACTGTTTGCCTCACACTGGAGCTCCCCTGAGACTGTGTCACCCAAATAAGGGCCGCACAAGCTGTTAACAGAGACTTTTCCATATGAATGGCTAGTATTGGCTCATGCTTCACAACTTCCTAAATCATCTCAGACAAGAAATAGCCCACCTCAGGGAGCCACCAGCCCTGTACCTCTAGCTAAGTGGCTCTAGGCCCAGCAATAGCAGCAGCCAGCCTAGACCCACAGCTTGGCTTCACCTGGGCAACTCCAAGTCCAGCACAAGTAGCAGCATCTCAGATTGCTTTACAAGGCCTGTCCCAAAAGTATCAGGGGACAAACTGTTTTAATTATATTGACATTATCTCGATACTTTCAGGACAGACCTCATATAGCTCAGGTTGGGTTAATCCAAGCAAAATACATGTGGAGCTGACCTTGGCCTTCATCACCCACAAATCACCATTCCTGCACACCTAAGGGACAGTTACAAACCAGGTCAGAGCATCATTATGCTGCCCCTGTGTGGCTGATCCTCCACGCAGCTGACTGACCTGGGTAAATTCATCTGATTGAGCTGCAAACAGCTATCAAGGCTCAACTATAAGAGGAGGGTGTATATTGTGAACATGAAGGGCCAACCTTAAGTAATCAGCTTGGGTGATAGGAGAGGTTATGCAACTGGGCCCTAGAGTAAACCTACTACATTAGGCCACACTACTAAGACAGAGAGTCATAGAAGCTCCACCTAAAATATGAAAACAAACACAGAAAGGCTGCCAAAATGAGATGACAAAGAAACATGGCCCAAGGGAGAACATCAAAACTCCAGAAAAAGAACAACAAAATGAAGATAGTCAACCTATCAGAGGCAGAGTTTAAAATGCTGGTTATAAGGATACTCAAGGAACTTATTGAGGACCTCAATAGCATTTTAAAAAATCAGTCAGAAACAAAGAATTCACTATTTGAAGTAAAGAACAATTTACAAGGAAACAGTAGAGTGGATAAAGCTGAGAATCAAATCAATGATTTGGAACATAAGGAAGCAAAAACATCAGAACAAGAAGGAGAAAAAGGAATTCAAAAAGAAAAGAATAGTGTAAGGAACCTCTGAAACAACTTCAAGCATTCCAACATTCGCATAAATGGGGTGCCAGAAGAGAAAGAGCAAGAAATTGGAAATCTACTTGAAAAATAATGAAAGTAAATGTCCCTAATTTGGTGAAGGAAATAGACATGCTAGTCCAGGAAGCACAGAGTCTAAAACAATATGGATGCAAAGAGGCCCACTCCAAGAGATATCATAATTAAAATGCCAAAGGTTAAATAAAGGGAGAGACTCTCACATGCAGAAAGAGAAAAGCAAGTAGTTACCTATAGGGGAAGTCCCATAAGATTGTTAGCTGATTTCTCAAAAAGAAACAACAGGCTAGAATATATCGGTAAGAAATATTCAAAGTCATGAAAACTACAGCCAAGATTTCACAACAGAACGAAGCTATTATTTAGAATTAAATAGCAGATGAAGAGTTTCCCAGACAAGAAAAAACTAAAAGAGCTCATCATCACCAAACCATTATTATATGAAATGTTAAAAGGCTAGGCTATCATTTAAAGTTGAAGGAGAAATAAACAGATTCCCAGACCAAAAAAAAAAAAAAAAGTTATAAGTATTTGTTATCACCAAACCAGTATTGCAACAAATGTTAAATGGCTTGCTTTGGGGGAAAAAACAAAAGAATAAAAAGAAAACAAAAGCAGAGAAAATAGTATTAAAATGGCAATAAATATATATCAATAATCACTTTAAATGTAAATAATATAAATGCTCTAACAAAAGTTATAGATAGGGTAGCTGAATGGATAAGGAAACAAGACCTGTATGATACACTGTAGGATACACTGTATCCTAGAGACCCATCTCAGAATGAAACATGCACATAGAGTAAAAGTAAAAGCATGGAAAAAGATATTTCATGCAAATGGAAAAGGAAAAATACTGGGGTGGTGATACTTATATTCCACAAAATAGACTTTAAACAAAGGTTATGTAAGAAACAAAGAAGGACACAACATAATAATAAATGGAACAATCCAACGAGAGGATGAATCCCTAGTAAACATTTATGCACCCAATATAGGAGCACCTAAACTATGTAAAGCAAACCTTGATGAACATAAAGGGAGAGGTCAACAAAAATACAGTTATAGTTAAGAATTTTAACACTACATTGACTTTGGTGTATAAATCTTTTAGATTGAAAATCAACATGGAGACAACAGCTTTAAATGACCCACTATATCAAACAGATTTAATTGATATCTTTAGAGCATTTCATCTGAAAGCAGCCGAATATACATTCTTTTCAAGTACATATGGAAGATTTTCTAGGATAGACTACATGTTAGGACACAAAACAAGTCTCAGTTAATTTAAGAAGATTGAAATCATATCAAGCATCTTCTCTGACCATAATGCTATGAACTAAATATCAAATGACAAGAAAAAAATGAAAAATACAAAGACATGGAAACTAAATAGCATGTTAATAAACAATAAATGTGTCAACTGTGAAATCAATGAAGAAATCAAAAGATACCTTGAAATAAATTAAAATGAGAACACAACAACCTAAAATCTGTGGGACACAGGAAAAGCAGTCCTAAGAGAAAAATCCATAGCATTACAGGCCTATCTCAAGAAAAAAAAAAAAAAGCTTAAATAAACAATGCAAATTTATACACTTAAAGGAACTTGAAAAAGATCAACAAAAAAGCCCAAAGCGAGTAGAAGGAAGGAAATAATAAAGATCAAAGCAGAAATAAATGAAATAGAATCATAAAAAATACAAATTCCAAAGCCAGTTATTTGAAAAGAAACAACATTGCAATCCTTTAACCAGACTCAATAAGAAAAACAAAGAGAGGACCCAATAAATAAAATTAGAAATGAAGAATAAGAAACAACTAAACCAAAGAAATACAAAGGATTGTAAGAAATTTGGGCAACCTGGACAAAATGGATAAATTCCTAGAAATGCACACTCTTCCAAAACTAAATCAGGAAAAATCAGAGAATCTGAACAGATTACACCTAGTGAAATTGAAGCTGTAATCAAAAACTCCCAGCAAACAAAATCCCTAGAAAGGTGGCTTCACAGGTGAGTTTATCAAACATTTTGAGAACTAACATCTCTGTTTCTCAAACTATTTCAAATAATTCAAGAGGACAGAAGACTCACAATCTCATTTTATGAGGTCAGCATTATCTTAATCCCAAAACCAGATAAAGACATTACAAAAATAAAAGAAAATTGCAGGCCAGTGTCACTGATGAACATAGATGCTAAAACCCTCAACAGAATATTAGCAAACTGTGGACAGCAATACATCACAAAGATCATACACCATGATCAAGTGGGATTTATTCTAGGGATGCAAGGTTGGTACAACATTTATAAATCAATAAATGTGATATGTCACATCAACAAAATGAAAGATGAAAACCACATACATGTAGAAGTACTTCATAAAATCAAGCACCCATTAATAATAAAAATTCTCCAGCAAAGCAGGACTATAGGGAACACACCCTAACATAATAGAGTCTATATATGGCAAACACACTGCCAGTATCATATTCAATAGTCAAAAACCACAGGCCTTTCTTTTAAGATGGGGACGTGCATACACTTTCTTCACTCTTATTCAACATAATAATAGAAGCCCTAGCCATAGAAATCAGACAAGAATAAGAAATAAAAGGCATCCAAAGGAATAAATAAAACTGTCTTTATTTGCAGATGACATGATAGTATACATAGCAAATCCTAAAAATTCCACTAAAATACTACTTACAACTGATAAATGAATTCAGTAAAGTAGCAGGATACAAAATTAATATCCAGAAATCACTTGCATTTTATATGTAAATAAGGAAATGATCCCATTCACAATTGCTTCAAAAAGAGTAAAATGCCTAAGAAAAAATCTAATCAAGCATCTAAAGGACCTGTACTTGGAAAATTATAAGATACTGGTAAAATAAGTTGAAGGAGATACAAATAAGTGGAAGTGTTACCAAGCAAAGGAGGGCTTATTCTCATGGTGCCTTGGTGTAAGACCCAATGATTAGTGTTGAGAAAAACAGGTCTTTCTTTACAATATCCCAGCCTGGTGACAGGGGCTGTGAGCACTTCAGCACAGAGCCCTGTTTTCCCATGAGACCCAGCACCTCCCTTGCTCTCCAAAAGGCTATAAGCCAAGCCCAAGCCAAATAGTTTCCCATTCCTTATCTGTCAGCTCTCTCCTTTAGGATCTTAGGTATCATGTCATCAGCCTCTGTATAGTAGCCCAGGAAAAGGATGTGATGTGTTACACTAGACCATGGCGAAGTCCAGAAAAGGCACAAGTCCTAAGAGAGTGTCCTCTCCAAATGTCCCAAGTTCCAAGAGTCCAGAGAGAGTCCAGGTCTGCAAGGCAGAGTCCTTGGCAGCTTTGAAGTCAGCTGGAGCAGGCATGATCAAAGCAGCAGCATACCTTTCTTACTAGCCTATACCACAGGACTAGATCCTGACTACAAATTGCATAGCTACTTTTTCTCCCATGGCTGCTACAACTGCTGTTCCATCATGCTCCTCTAACATGCTTTTTCTATTGTAATTCTTCTCATGGTGGATGGGAACCCTTCTTACCACCAGGCTTCATGGTGGACTGGTGGGACTCCCTCTACATCCTTTCAAAACCACATAGCTCTTCTCACATGGATGCCACCTTATTTTTAAACCCTAGCTGAAGCCTGTTATGTAGTTAGGGTGGCGACTGGTCTTGGCCACTATCAGAATCTCAAGTAGGCCTGTAATCTATTTTGTCACCATTCTATAGTCAAAGCCCCTCTCATCTCCTTGTCACCATGGAGCAGCCATAGCTATTTGCATAACTAAGAAATTAGCTACCAGCCATAGATATGCAAAGACACCTCTCAGAATAATGGTTGTCTCCACTGAGTCCCATCCCCCAAATTCTGAGGCTTCTGCCCACTCTCTTACAGAAGCACAAATTATTTTCATGGATGGAAATAGTTAACATCACACAACTAGCTGTGTCTGCCCACCACCGAAAGCATAACTCTTAATACCAGAGTTTGATAAAAAGGAAAGAAATTATTTATTTAAAGGCTATACAAATTTAGATTAATGGCAGAATTCTTCCATTAAGTCCCACTTCCTTTAAAACACCCTAAAACATATAGTCCTGCCTAATCAGGCCAGTTTCAGAAAAGATAGAGGTACCACTTTTCTGGGAAAATAGAAGTTCATGGCTTCTTATTTCCCAGGCACTGTTCAGCTTTACCAGCAGATCCCATTCATCCATACTTGATTGGGGAAGTTTTGCCTGTGTCACAGTGTTTTTCAGTTTTTAATTCAGAACTGTGTGACACCTCCTTACACACCTAACTCCATAGTTGGCTGGGAGGATGCTTCTGCTCTCTTTCAAACTACGTGCTCTCTCTCTGCTTAATGGCTACTGCCTTATTTTTAAATCCCCAACCATGGCTTTTGATCAATCCTGGCCACTGGCAGACTATTACACAGCCTCGTAAGCTTTTTCATTATCATTCTATGGTCAAAGTACCTCCCTTCTCCTTAGTGTGTGAAATGCCCATAGCTATTTACATATTAAGGAACTAGGTATATCTCAGGAAAATGGCTATGATCCCCTGAGTCCCATCCCCCAAATTCTGAGCTTTCTGTTTGCTCTCTTACACTTACTCTTTCTATTTCTCCTCCCTCACCCTTTCAAAAGCATTCTTCCTTCCTTTAGTTAGCTCACATTAATTTCCCTCTCTTATAACATTGTTATTTCTTTTCCAACTTTCTAAAATGTAGCTTGTTGGGTATGGATATTATGGTATTGCTGTTCTTCAACAGTATTCCTATTTGTTCACTATTTTTTATATTTCAAATTTCTAGGTTACTTTTCCCCTATCTTACTTCAGTTTTCCTTCTCCATGCCAGAGCAAGCAGAAGAAAGGAAATAATCAAGATCAGGGCAGAATTAAATGACATAGAGACTAAAAGAACAATTCAAATGATCAATAAATCTAGGAAATGGTTCTTTGAAAAGATAAACAAAATCAACAAGCCTCTAAAAAGATTTATCAAGAAAAAAAGAGATAGGACTCAAATAAATAAAATTAGGAACTAAAGAGAAGAGAGTATATCCAATACCACAGAAATACACCAGTTGTCAGAAATTACTACAAACAACTTTATGCCAAAAATTTTGACAACCTGGGTAAAATGGATAAATTCCTGGAAACATAATATTCCAAAACTGAATAAAAAAGAAGCAGAAAGACCAAATAAACCGGTAATAGAAACTGAAGCAGTAATCAAAAGGGCTTCTGGCACACAAAAGCCCCAGACTAGATAGCTTCACAGACAAATTTTTCCACAAATTTAGGGAAGAACTAACCCCTACCTGTCTCAACCTATTCCAAAAAATCCAAGAAGAGGGAAGACTTCCAAACTCTTTCCATGAGGCCATTGTTATCCTAATTCCAATACTAGGTCAAGGCACTACAAAGAAAACTACAGGCCAATATTGTTGACGAACATAAATGCTAAAATCCTCAACAAAATACTTGCAAACTTGATCCAGCAATACATTAAAAAGATCACACACCATGATCAAGTGGGATTCATTCCAGGGATACAAGGATGGTACAATATTCACAAATCAATAAATGCAATACATTACACAAACAAAATAAAAAATAAAAATCACACGATTGTATCAACAGGTAGTGAAAAAGCATTTGACAAAGTATAGCAACCATTTGTGGAAAAATCACTCAGCAAAGGGGGAGTAGAGGGAGCATACCTCAACATAATAAAGGCCATATATGAAAAACCTACAACCAATATCAGAGTCAATGGGCAAAAACTAAAAGCTTTCCCCATAAGATCAGGAACAAGACAAGGGTGTCCACTTTCACCACTTCAAGTCAACATAGTATTGGAAATTTTAGCCACAGCAATTAGATAAGAAAAAATAATGGCATTGAAATTGAAAGGAAGGGAGTAAAACTGTCATTGTTTGCAGATGTCATGACAGTGTACATAGAAAACCCTATAGTTTCAACTACTCACCGTAATAAACAAATTAGGCAAAACAGCAGGATACAAAGTCAATATTCAAATATTGAAGGCATTTTTGTGTACCAACAATGACATACCAGAAACAGAAATTAAGGGGGAAATCCCATTTATTATAGCAACAAGAAAAATAAAGTACCTAGAAATAAACATAACCAAGAAGGTAAAAAACCTATATTCAGAAAACTACAGAACACTGAAAAAATGAAGGAAGATACAAATAAGTGGACTCATATACAGTGTTCATGGATTGGAAGAATTAACATCATTAAAATGTCCATACTACCCAAAGCAATCTATAGATTTAATGCAATTCTTATTAAAATACCAGTGACATATTTCACAGCAATAGAAGAAATATTTCAAAAATTTATATGGAACCATAAATGACCCAGAATAGCCTCAGCAATTTTGAGAAGGAAGAAAAAAGTAGGAGGGATCACAATATCAGACATCAAACTATATTATAAGGCCTCTGTGATCAAAACAGTCTGGTACTGGCATAAGAATAGAAACATAGACCATTGGAACAGAATAAAGAGCCAGAAATAAACCCAGGTGTCTATGATCAATTAATATTTAACCAAGGGGACTGGATCATAAAATAGACAAAAATCACCTCTTCAGTAAATGGTGTTGAGCGATCTGGACAGGTACATGCAAAGAAAATAAAATCAAACTAGACTACCAACTTATACTAAACACCAATATGAACTCAAAATGGATAAAAGACAAATATAAGTCATTACACCATAAAAGTCCTAGAAGAAAACATGGGCAATAATATTTCAGATATCCCAAGCAGCAATATTTTCACCAATAATTCTCCTATGACAAGGGAAATAAAGGAACAAATAAATGGGATTATATCAAATTAAAAAGTTTCTGCTCAGCCAAAGAAAACATCAGCACAATGAAAAGGGAACCAACTGTATCAGAAAACCTATTTGCTAATGATACCTTGGACAGGGATTTGATTTCCAAAATACATAATGAACTCGTACAACTTAACACCAGGAAGACAAACAATTCGATTAAAACATGAGCAAAGGACCTGAACAGACACTTCTCCAAGGAGGACATAAAGAGGGCTCAATAGCGTATGACAGGATGCTCAACAACACTAGCAATCAGAGAGATGCAAGTTAAAATCACAATTAGGTACCACCTCACACCTGTCAGCAGAACCATCATTAACCAATTAACAAACAAGTGCTAGGGAGGATGTGGAGTAAAGGGAACCCCAGTGCATTGTTGGTGAGAATGCAGGCTGGTGTGGCCATTGTCGAAAACAGTATGGAAGTTCCTCAAAAAATTAAAAATGAAACTGCCTTTTGATCCAGTGATCCCACTGCTGGGATTATACCCTAAGAATTCTGAAACACCAATTCAAAAGAACCTATGTACCCCAACGTTTCATATCAGCATTATTTACAATGGCCAAGTGCTAGAAACAGCCTAAGTGCCCATCAGTAAATGAGTGGATCAAACACCTGTGGCATATTTACACAATGGAATACTACACAGCAGAAAGAAAGAAGGGACTTTTACCCTTAGTGACAGCATGGATGGTAATGAAGAATATTATTATGCTAAGTGAAGTAAGCCAGGCAGTGAAAGGCAAATACCAGATGATCTCTCCTAAAAGTGAAAACTAATTAAAAAAAAAAACAAAAAACAAAGAACAAAAAAGAACCAGAGACATTGAAATAAGGAACTAACTGACAGAGACCAGAAGGGAGGAGAGAGGATTATAGGGTGAGGGGTGGGAGGTGCAGAAGGGTCTAATCAAGGAACAAGTATAAAGGACCCATAGACATGGTCAACAGAGTGGGATTGACTGTGAGAGTAGGTGGTGGGGGGTGCAGGGGAGAGCAATTGGGAAAAAATTGGGGCAACTTAATTGAACAATAATGAAATAAAGTAAAATATTTAAACAAAGAAAATACTTGCATCTGTGTTGATTTTACAGAACAACAATAATTTTAACACCCCAAATATTAACTGATCAGCACAAAGACCAGATACCCTAAGGCTCTGAAAGGTCAGCAGTGAGAATTGAAAGACAATCTGGCCAGCCAAAGCAAACATGGGCTTTGGGGTCAAGCAAAGTTGTTTCAGTCTAGCCCTGCCCCCTCCATTTTTTTTTTTTCCTGACTTAAAGCAAATTATTTAACCTCATCAAGTCTTGATAAAATGGAAATAAAAGCACCTACCCCTCAATCTTGACACACACACATCATGTATGTACAATCTTTTTCTAATCCATAATATTACATATTTAAGTTGGGCTAATATGTCAGCTGAAAGAATAAAGGAAAGCCTACAAGGCTTTTTGATTTTTGTTTTCTGATAGACTCAAAGGAATAGGTGAAGGGCCCTGTCTTGGTGGCACTGTGTCAGGAAGTGCAGTGAGGTATGGGTGAGGTCTGTAATACAAAAGTTCTGGGCACTGGAACCAGAAAGAACAATTTCAGTAGCTAGGTCTACCTCTAGCATGGTTTCTAAAATTTTAGCAGGCATCAGAATCACCTGGAGGGCTTTTTAACACAGCTTGCAGGATTCCACCCCCAGAGTTTCTGATTTAGGAGGTCTGGGGTAGGACTAGAGAGTTAACATTCCTAACAAGTTCCTAAATGATGGTGATATTGCTGGTCTGGGGAACCATAATGTGAAACCCATTGAGCTAGAGTTTCAATAACTTTTACCCCAATGAATTTTAGGCTGCAGCAGCCTCTTTCCCTACCCTCTTCTGGAATGTTCTCTCCACACTTCCTCAGGCCCCACAGTCTCACTCCTGGTCAATGACAGCCTCTGCAGCTTGTGCTTCTCTCTCTTCAAGGTAATGTGACAGCTGAAGAGAACCCAAGACTTTAAGCAGGGAGAGGGGGAGGAGTGAGAGGACAGCTGAGAACCAGATCCAGCCCAGTCCTGGATCCTGCCTGCTCTGCGGGCTCAGCACAAAGAAGGAAGTGTATTTCCCTTCTGCCTAGCCTAAGCAGATTGGGAAAGATAACTTTGTTAGTAGGAGAAGCTCAGGCCAAGGGGTCGTGCTCTATAGAATTGGCACAATATGCTCTCATGCATGAGCTGCTCCATTCAATAGAGAGCCCAGCTTTGTTCTGACAACTCTTCTGTGTGGGAAATCCTCTACCAAGTGAATGTGTCCCTCATTCCCCCCTGCAGCCCAACAGGTTGTCCCTAAGGGCATAGGAGCCCGTTGAACTTCAGCCAAAGGCTGTGATGAAGGACCTCTGGTTCACAACCAAATTGGCCAAAGAAAAGGAACAGAGAGGGCCATGGCTTACCTCCTGGCCCCCTCCAGGTGGCACAAACAAGAAAAATCAAGTATTGGTCTCCACACTGATGAAGTGAAGAATCCTTGCTCTTTCTCCAATAGTATTCAAACTTTCCTTCTAATAATGGTAACACAGTAACCCTATTTATCAAGGGTTTACTATGTGCCAAGTACTAAACTCAATTTTACACACATTATTTTATTTCATCAATACAACTTGTTGAAGTAGCCACTGATTCCCACTTTTCACAAGAGAAAAATGAGGCAGAGACGAAGTCACTTAGGCAAGATTAGGCAGCTGGCATTAACTATGTCTATATTCAATTTCCTACAAAACAGAGGCCCAGCCCTAAGGCCAGATCAGGGACTTCTGGCCCGGCAGACTAGATTCCCCACTGATGCCCCGCTCCTTGAGTACATGTAATGAGGCCTCTTTGCATGCTCCATGTGCCAGGCATCACAATAGGCCCTGTGCTTTACCTACTTCTGTTCCCAGTACAGGGCCAGACACGCAGTCTCACCAAAAGTCTATGGTAAATGGGAAGGGTAAAGTAGCACATCAGATGCTGGGTAGTATCTCATTTGTTGGTGGTGTTGGAGGTTTAAAAAGGTGCAGAAGAATAAACCACAATTGGATAAGTGAGAAAGAAAAATTATATTTCCCAACCATTTTCATTTTTTCTACTGTTTCAGCCCTGCTGGCCCTTCACCCAGGATTGCTCCTCCCCCAACACCCTCACAGCTCCTTCCCTCATCTTCTTTAAAGTCTGCCAAATTTTACATTCTCAGTGAGGTCTGTGTGAACACCACCTCTTTCATCTGCTTTCCTTTTCATTTTTGGTAGCACTTAATCCCTTCTAACCTACTATACAGGGTGCACACAATACATTGGCAATAACTTTGCATCTCCTTATTTCACATGCTTCCTATTAATTTTGAAAAACTATGTTTCTAAGGTTATCATTTAACATCATTATTTCAGATATAAAATATTAAATTCTGAGAGCAACCTTCATGTCAAAGGAATATGATGTTAGAGCAATCATAATTTCTGGATTGCATGCTAAGGACTTTGTGGACTTCAATAACATCCCTTTACATACAGTTTATAATGTGAAGAAGGTATATGATACTGACCCTGATGTCACCACACCAATAAGGAAAATGCATAAGGTACGCAAGAATCGTGCAAGTCCAGATATTGTACATAGAATCCAGGGGATCACCAGTGAAGATCCAGGAAAATCAATACACTACATGGCAAGAGAACTGCAGATGTTGAATGCAACGGCTCCCAAGATTATTCCTGAAGATAACAGATACAGATCATATGTTCTTAGAAGAAGCCACTTTATGACACAGCAGACAAAGGAAAGGCACTTTGAAAAAGCAAGGACACTACTAACAAAATGGAAAAATCCCAAAGGAAAAATAGCCCTCTGATTTTCTCCTCCAATGCAAAGAATTTTCAGCAGAACCAAATAATCAACAGAAAAAACAACAGGTGGCTCTGTAAGAATCTTAATGAAGTCCCAATTGTCATGAAAATGAAATATCCTGCTACAGTGATTGTGTTAGGTGTTGTCATCAATGAAGGAGATATCATGACTCCACATTTTTCCCCACAAGACTTGAAGGTGACTGCTAATGTTTACCTTGATGGGATTTTTTAAAACTTTATTGTTGTTGTATTACATCCATCCCCTTCTTACTCCCCTCTGTACCCTTCCCCACCCACCGCTCCCCCAAAAAGCCAGTCCCACTTGCTGTCCATGTCCATGGTTCTTCCATACTAGTTTCTTGACTACGCTGCTCCCCTTCTTTGCCTCTTACTCTCCCCTCCCCACCTTTCCCCTGCCCACTGAAGGTCTATTCACAGTATTCATGTATCTGGTTCTGTTCTGCTTGTTGTTTGTTTTGTTCATTATTGTCCTGTAATGGGTGGCATCATATGGTATTTGTCTTTCACTGACTGGCTTATTTCACTAAGCATTAATACTCTCCAGTTCCATCCATGTTGTTGCAAAGGGTAAGAGTTCCTTCTTTCTTTCTGCTGTGTAGTATTCCATTGTGTAAATGCAGCAAAGTTTTTTGATCCAATCATCCATTGATGGTCACTTGGCTATTACAAATAGTGCTGCAATGAACATAGGGGTACATGTTTTGAGAGAAGTAGTTGTACCATGGATGAAGCAAGTCACAAATGGATGTCATTTTATCTTCCAATAAGATGGTGCATTATCACATAATGCCAAAAAGGTGCAAGTATGTCTCAGTGTCAACATTTCTGAATTCTGGTCAAAGGAAATCTGACTGC
This sequence comes from Noctilio leporinus, assembly GCA_004026585.1. Lineage (NCBI taxonomy): Eukaryota > Metazoa > Chordata > Mammalia > Chiroptera > Noctilionidae > Noctilio > Noctilio leporinus. The sequence continues at coordinate 17,610 of PVIW01005402.1, forward strand.
CTACTTCACCAGAATCAAATCCTTTAGATTATTATGTATGGAGCATTTGTGAGAGAATTTCATAAATAACCTCCTTCCAAAAAAAGAGGCTACTAAAGCTAAGACTGAAAACATTATGATGTCTATGGATAAAGAAAAGTTAGTTAAACCATGCTCAAGATTCCCAAGTAGAATCAAATCTATTATTGCAGCAAATGGAGACTTTTTTGAACAGTTTATTAAAATAATGACTATATTTATGTTTTTAAATATAAGAATAAGTTTATTTCAAAATATAACACTTTTTTGGTGTGTTGTTTATTTTACTAAAATTTTGGCAATTCATTGCACACACCCTATATAATACACTGGTGCCTCAGAGCTGTGTCATGACTTCAGGGTGTCATCTTCACCCTGACCCTCAGTTTCCTGATTTATAAAATGAGGGGGTTGGGGCTAATGATATATTCTTCTCTTTCTCAGTTCTGGCATTTTCCAAAGTGTATGATCATGGTCAAGCCACACTTAAAAACAAACCAACCCATGACCCTAAAGCATGGGACATAGCCATACTCCAGGGAGAAAAGATCACAGCAAACATAACCAACAAATGATAGAAATTTACAGCTTTGCATGGGTTAGATCAACAGCCATTATTGTTAACAAAAGTGCTTCTTCACAAAACAGGGAGGGCAGTTATTATCTCTGTTTCACAAGTGAGAAAACTGAGGCTTGGAGAGGCTGAGCAAGCTGCCCACAAAGAGGAAGCAAAAGAGCTACACCCAGAGCCAGGTCTTATCTTTGTACATGTAACTACCCCATTGTTTCCAAAACACACCCTAGCAAAAGAAAGCCCCCATTAGATTATCCAAAGTGTCAATAATTTAATAATCTATTCTATATGATTACAGAATACAGAATTGGATTTGCATTTAAATGTGGTGAGTCTTACGTTCCAGAGATTTTTTACAGGAAATTAAACAATGGGGCCACCATGAGAAGGCATCTTCTGAAAGACCTGAGCAACTAACTCTTGATTCCTGGTAGGAAGAGTCAACTCTTTTCTCAATAACTAAGATGAGGAGCCTCTCTCCCCAACTCTTCAAAAACATTCCTCAAGGGGTATGGAATTAAGTGTTTATACTTTCAAGGGCTTTCCAGCTGCAAACAGAAGAACTGACAATACAAATAATTCAATCATTTGGGCATTATTAGTAGAGTGTCTTCAATGTCAGCAGAGTAAATGAGAAAAGAAAATGCTAAGTTAAGAAGCTAGATTCCACCAAGCATGAGAGACATTTAATTGGTTCAGAGCTCTGTTAACATTCCTGGTTGTTCCAGACTCAAACTTGTATTCTACTACCATCTTTCACATGATGATGTCAGGAGATGAGACTGCCAACCACATTAGCCAGTTGGACTGGGCAGTCCTGGGTAGGAGAATTTCACTTTGAAGAGGAGCTTTGTAGGTTCTGGAATGTTTCAGGGAAAGCACAAACCTCATGCATTAACATTTACTGAACATCCCCAAAAGAAAGATTGCATTTCTTCCCTCTCTTCTGTGACTTCTTACCTCACTGATACTGGGGAACAACCTTGACCATCTGTGTTCAACTGAGGGATTCCCTAAAGAGCATTATTCCAGTCAATGTGGGTCCTTAAACTTTTAAATTCAAAACAAATTAGAATTCTAAAGTAAATAAAGCTCTGGGGTACTAAACATTTTAATAAAAATGAAACTTGAGACTCACTCAACATTGGTGCCATCCTCCTTCAAATTGCCACCATTAAAATGCAATATGCCTATAACACTAGAAATAACAAGAAATTGGAGGTGGGGAACACAGGGGTTTTTTTGTTAACCCTTAAAGTTGCCTTCCATTTAGTAGTCATACATTGTAGCTTTCCTTAAACAATCCCAGTTTCAAATAATTTTGCTCATTGTTTCCATAAATAAACTTGCAGAATAAAATGCCCCAATTTTTGGTTCTTAAAATATGATCAAAATCTTTTTTGTTTGTTTGTTTGTTTGATACCACTACAATAGTCAGTCTCACATAGTGAAAAGGGAGTGGGCCTCAGAGGCAGACAGCATTCTTCCTCACTAAACCACACTGGTTTGTAAATCAAGAGCCTCTTGGTGAGCAAAAAACTCATGCCCTCATTTCACAGATGAAGGAGCTAAAGTCTAAAACTAACAGCTGATGTTACAGAATCTCCTCTAAAGTAGTTGTAATTATGAGTGAAACAAGGTGGGAAATGTTATCACCTTGACAAATGGTTCCATAATTCTTTGAAATACAGTAAGACCCCTTTACAAAGAGGGAGACTACCCTGCTGAAAATTATGAGACACAAGAACAAACTACTAATGGAAGATGAAGTACCATCTTTTGATAAAAACCAGCCTCTTTCGGGGGTGGCTTTGGCACAGTCTGGTTCAGAGCAGAGGGGTGCACACAAGTGACTTCTTACTATCCCTATATCCCTAAGATCCTCTAAGCTGATGATAAGACATTGAGAGAATATCACTGGCCTCACACCCCTGGAAAGAAGCCTTCCTGTTGTAGAAGACCTGTCTGCTGCTAAAAGAAACTTTTGGAGGCTACAAAAGCCCCACCTAAGCTTTCCCACATCAGCTTTCTCCTGCCCTCCTCCCCTCATTGCCCAACATAGCTCTCCCATTCTCTCTCTCCTAGTGTTTTCCAAACATCCCTCCCTTCATAAAAGCTGTCTGGCTGGGAGCTTAAAATATCGCTGGACAATAAAACCTACCCATCAGGGCCAATCCAATCATATGTGCTCAGTCATGTAGCACCGTAGGGGTGGGGTGGAGAAGTGGGAGATAGGCTTTTAGGCACCAAATGAAAGAGGCTTCAGTTGCCATTTTGCTGTTGAACACCAAGGCAGAAAGAGAGAACATATTTCTCCGGGGGACCCTACTCCTATTGGCAAGTTTTCCTTGGATGATACTAATTTGTAGCCTTCCCATCCCTCCTATCTCTACCCCAACTTCTTCTCTAAACTAATCAAAGGGCCATTTCTGGGCTTCTCCAAAAAACAGAAGGTTGCTGCTGGAATTCAGTATTGAGTTGGGATAGCTGGACTTAGAGTTCAATTCTGAAAACTCTCTTAGAATTAGCTGAAGAGTTGGCAGAGGTGCAAGAGGGAAAGAAGGCAGGAATGGGGGACAGAGGCTTAGAGATATCTAAATTTTAACTACATTTGACTTTTTAAGGTCTTTTAATTTTTAAGAATGAATTAACATGCCTCTAGGAATCCAGAGGGATCTAAACTAAGTATTTGATGTTTATTAAACAGCTTTGCACTTTTTCATTCAGATTCTGCAGTGGGAGTGATTGTATTAACTATTGAGTGCTGTGGGTGGAGGGGAGTCTTCATGCACAGAATTTTCAATGTTGGGGTGTTTCATGGGTCACTGGTATGTGTCCGGCCAAGAACTGTAAATTTTTTCCTGAGAGTGGGTTCTATTGTCTCTGTGTGGGAGCTGCTGGCTAAGTAGCTACTCTAGAAACATGAATGGAGGCACATTTTACTGTCTCTTATCAACCAGAATGGTAAGTAGCCATCTAATTCTTTGGGGAGCTTGTTAACACAGATGCATATGCATTGTTCTGCTTCTTCAAAACCAGGAACAATCTGCACTATACTGGAAATTGACCTGGGCTTGTCACTGGTGGGCCAGGGCCCCCATCCTACCTCTGTCCTCACTAGCTGAGTCATCTTACTTTACCTCCTAGTCTGTGTTCCTACATGGTAATGGGTGTTTAATACCTAATTCACTAATTCTCAAGCAGCCACCTCTGAACCTGTCAGTACTGGTCCAAATGAATTTTCCAGCAGCCTATGATAAAAATGTGAGAATGAAGTAAAAACAACATAGCAAATTTTTCACCAAGTTAAATGTGTTTGATTTAAAGGCCCATTTTTCATTCTGAAATTATGTCTTTTCTAGTTTTGTGGTATTAAAATTCCTCTTGTATGAAATGGGGTGAAAATGCACTGTAGTCATAGTGATTTAATAAATTTCTTATTTTTATATCCTTGCTTGGCAAAATAAGAAGTTGGCAGCCCTATGTGGGTCACTACTTTGTTGTTACTGTACTAGTCTGTGAAACCAAGGTCTGAGAATCACCGACCTACTTCACAGGATGTTATAAGGACTGAAATAAGATATGCGAAAGTATACAAATTATAAATAGATAGGTACTACCCAAACCTAAGGTGTTTTTTTTTTTTTTAATTAGTCTTTGCTATTTCTTTTTTTTTTTTTTTTTTTTAAGATTTTACTTCATTATTTCTAGAAAGAGAGGAAGGGAGAGAGGCAGAGAGGGAGAGAGACATCAATGTATGGTTGCCTTTCACGTGACTCCAGCCACAGATCTGACTGGAGACCTGGCTTGCAACCTGGTTATGTGCCCTGGCTGGGGAATCGAACCTGCGACCTTTGGGTTCGCAGGCTGGTGCCTTACCCACTGTGCTACCAGCCAGGGCCTAAGGTGTTATTTTAATCATTATCTAAAACCAGGACCCCCTGGTGGGATATTCTGGTGAACCCCGAGGATGGAAACTTGAACTCCTCTGTTTAGTTTCCATTTGTAATATGTTCACTAAATTTTCACAAGCAAAACATAACAGAGAATTACATCTTTAAAGAAAAGAAGAGAAATATTCCTCCTTTGGTTTAGATTTCTCACTGCTCCAGAGAAACAGTTCACTCTGACTTTCTTTAAGAGTAATGTTAATTATTAGATATCAGGAACTTGAGCCACTTTCCCTTAGCACCTATAAAGCATCTCTCCTCAACAGCATAATTGGCCTGTTTCAAAGGTATGGGAATTGAAAAATTTTGTTTTAAGTCACAGTTTCTCTTCTTTCATGGTTACAAGAAATATTATAGATAGTCTTTAAACACACACACACACACATACACACTCAATGCTAGCATTTCAGGATAGAGTGTAGAAGAGATTGTCTGTCTTGCATGAATTTGGAAATCAAGAATAGTGTAGTTAGAAGGGCCTTTATGTGTAATGAATATGCATCATGACACTCATGTCTGATCTTATAGAAATAGCATCTCAAAACAGCAAGTTTTGGATCGACGTACTATCCTTTTCTGGTAGTTACCATTTCCTTGCAAATCTTCCTTCTCCCCACTGCTACCTGCAGCAGAGGACTCAAGTTCTCCAAACTCTAAGTAATAATGGTATCATATGCACTCAGGGCCTGAGAATTTCAGATTTCAGACAGTCAATATTGGTCTTATCCACTGGTATTTATGAAGTTTTCACTGTGATGGCCTTTCTTCTGTATAACGATGGTTCACGGAAGACAAAGGCAAAATGTTACCTGCCCTCAAGAGCTTTTGTCCTAAAGGGGAAAAACAAGACTGTAGGCATACAGTCCTGAGAGCCTGGGCTTGCCAAACACATTTATGTGGGTACACGTGTGAAATACACACAGAAATCCTAAAGGAATAATATGATGCATACAGTAAGATTTCAAAACTAAGTTGATATATCAGTGGAGATAAGACATTAACAAAATTAGATTTAGAGTACATTAATGCCAGACTTGATTGTATAAGAGTAAAATATATCATTGTTGTTTTAACATGAAGTTAGAATTAACTATCTGATAAGAAATTATGATTTTTGGGAGGTGGGTTCTATCACCAATTGGATTTATGCTTGGGCTGCTTACCTGATTGATGTTTCCTACATTTTGTGGGGGAAGATGAGAAGACACTGTAATAACTGCCATTCTTTGCAGGCTAAGCACTAGATTTAACTGTACTTTGAAAAGTGTTATCAGCAGAAGTATAATTAGATACATGCAACTGAGATTCTGAACTGCTGGTTCTGGGTAGGGGACCCTTTCTCACTCTCAATTCCTTGTAGGAATGGAAGTCCTCACAATGCCAGAGTCATGATTGGGGATGCCACAGCTGCTTTCACCTTCCCAGGAAAAAAGAAGCTGCTATTGTATACCTCACCTAAATGAGAGTTTCTGGAGCTCCAAGAAGAGCAGTATCTTCTGCTTTCCAACAAGAAGATAACTGTTTTGTGTACTCTGAGAACACAGGTTGGGCATCACTCATGCCTGCAATCAGTGTTGGTAACCACATACTGTCCAGTCAGACCCCAAACTACAGGTTGGAAGGATGCTTTAAGATGCCATTTTATATATCCTTCCTAAAGATGAAAATCACATCTAATTTAAGATACCACTTTTCATCACTCATTCAAGTTTTTAACAAATATTACTGTCATTAAAAGCAATGAGCATAGTCCTTTGACCCCACATAACTTCTGACTGTGTAGGGTAGGACATGGCTGAAAGTCCATAGCATCTCTCCAAAGGGTTCTTGCCCTGGTCTAAAGGCAGGGGTAAGTAAATGCCACAGCTCTAGAGGTATCCAAATCAGAGGAATATCTGTACTAGATTGAGGTGGAAGTTCTGGTCATAGTCCTTCTCACCAGCTTATACAACAGGCTTCCACTGAATGAATGGCCCAGTTCGTATCCATCACCCCTATAGCCTCAACCCCATTTACATTAGTCATTGATGTTGCTAAGGCATTATATACTATCATATTTAATGGTGGTTCATTTTTGCTTTTACAGGTCAGTTTTTAGCTCTGTTAAAATAACCACATGTTATAAACACAACTTTCATTCTGTGGGACACTAAAAATGTCCTAGTGGACCTTCCTCACTCTAAAGCACAATTCCTTCCCAAAGCACTCTCTCCATTCCTTGGGTTTAAAAGAGTAATAAAAATAACTTTTAAATACTGCTCTTAATTTGTAAAGCTATTAATAAGGGTGTCCAGATTTCAACCTGGAGAAAAGAAAACATAAGTCAAGAATACAGGGGGTTAAGAACTATGTAGCTCTGACCCCAGACAGTAGTGTAATGGAAAGGACTTTAGCCTTTGGAACCAGGGAAACAGAACTACTGCTGGTTAGCTTGTTGCAGACTATTTAACCTCTCTGAGCCTCAGTTTTCCCTTATGTTGGAATCAAGTCTGTTAACAAACACTTTTCAAGTTGTCACTATTTGCTGGGCTCTGTGACAAGCATTGAATATATAGCTATAAATAAAACAGGTGTGGTTCATATCCTCAAGAAGAATAAAATCTATCAGGATCATCCTGAAACACCAATTCATAACTTATGTACACCTATGTTCATAGCAGCACTATTTACAATAGCCAAGTGCTGGAAACAGCCTAAGTGCCTATCAGTGGATGATTGGATCAAAAAACTTTGGTTCATTTATACAATGGAATACTACACAGCAGAAAGAAAGAAGGCCTAACTTCTGCAACAACATGGATGGAACTGGAGAGTATTATGCTTAGTGAAATAAGCCAGTCGGTGAAGGACAAATACCATATGATCTCACCCATTACAGGACAATAATGAACAAAACTAACAACAAGCAAAACAGAACCAAATATATGAATACAGTGAATAGGCCTTCAGTGGCCAGGGGGAAGGGGGTTGGGGGGAGCGGGGAGGAAGAGACAAGGAAGGGGAGCAGTTTAGACAAGAACCTAGTATAAAGGAACCATGGACATGGACAACAGGTGGGAATGACTTTGGGGGAATGGTTGGGTGAGGAGAGGGACAGAGGGGAGCAAAAAGGGGATGGATTTAATACAACAACAATAAATGTTTTAAAAAATCTATCAGGATCAAATTAAATGAAATAATACAACATCAAAGGTCTATCACAAAGTAGGTATTCAATAAATATGGGTTTTTTCCACTTCCCTCCAAACATATGATCATTATATGGCTCAACCTTGTCAAAAGTAAGATATCTATTGACAATTTCATAGGTATAATTTTATACAGGGCCCAAGTACTCATGGTATACAAAGCTCAGTACTATGCTTCATGAACCTTAGTTTTGCCTATGGTCTTCATTTAATTCCATATAACCATGAATTTCTATTCACAGTCCACAATGAATCTATATTTTGGGTGGAGTCAAGCCTTTTAGATAGCTTGTGAAATAAATGGGAACAAGTATTACCATTAAAACCAATTTACAGCTAAGGGAGCTAATGAAAGCAAATTCTTTTATGCCCTTTTTGACTACTAGTCCTAGTCTGTGTGCAGGAAGCACCCAAAAGATTCTGTTTACACGTAGATTGTTCAAGCAATTCAGAAAGGAGAGGTACCCCAAGGGTTAGCAGAGGCTGACTCGGGGTTGCACTGTGGTAGCTCAGCTTTTGTCTTTACTTCTTCCAGGTAGGTGAGAAATGGGTGACTGGAGTTTCCTGGGGAATATCTTGGAGGAGGTGAATGAGCACTCTACAGTTATCGGCCGAGTCTGGCTCACTGTGCTTTTTATCTTCCGGATCCTCATTCTGGGCACAGCCGCGGAGTTCGTGTGGGGGGATGAGCAGTCCGACTTTGTGTGCAACACCCAGCAGCCGGGCTGCGAAAATGTCTGTTATGATGAGGCCTTCCCCATCTCCCACATACGCCTCTGGGTGATGCAGATCATCTTCGTCTCCACGCCATCGCTAGTGTACGTGGGCCATGCTGTGCACCATGTGCGCACTGAGGAGAAGCGCAAGGGGTGCGAGGCAGAGGAGCTGTGCCAACAGGCGGCAGGCAACAGCAGCGAGAGGGGGCAGCTCCCCACTGACCAGAGCAGCATCAGGAAGAGCGGCAGCAGCAGCAAAGACACCAAGAAGTTCCGGCTGGAGGGGACCCTGCTGAGGACCTACATCTGCCACATCATCTTCAAGACCCTCTTTGAGGTGGGCTTCATAGTGGGTCACTACTTCCTGTATGGGTTCCGGATCCTGCCCCTCTATCGTTGCAGCCGCTGGCCCTGCCCCAACATGGTGGACTGCTTTGTATCACGGCCCACGGAGAAAACCATCTTCATCCTATTCATGTTGTCTGTGGCTTCTGTGTCCCTCTTCCTTAATGTTCTGGAGACAAGCCACCTGGGCCTGAAGAGGATCCAGTCTGTCTTTAAGAGGCCCATAGAGCAGCCACTGGGGGAGGTTACGGAGAAGTCCATCCACTCCATTACTGTCTCCTCCATCCAGAAAGCAAAGGGCTACCAGCTCCTCGAAGAAGAGAAAATAGTGTCCCACTATTTCCCTTTGACAGAAGTTGGCATGATAGAGACCAGCCAACTTTCTGCCAAGTCTTTCAGTCAGTTCGAGGAGAAGATGGGCACAGGGCCTCCAGGGAACCTGTCCCAGGCTTACCAAGAGACACTACCTTCCTATACTCAGGTGGGAGGACAAGAAGTTGCAGTAGAGGAAAGCACAAAACCCAAGGTGGTTGAGAAGAGGCAAGAAGCAGAGAGCGTGAGCACAGAAGGGCAGAAGACTGCAGCAATGTTGGAGGAGAAGGAAGTAGAGATCCTCAGAGTGGAGAAGGAAGGTGAGAAGGAAGAGCTGCCAGTTGAGAAGGTGTCAAAGCAAAGCCTGCCTGCTGAGAAGGCACCTTCCCTGTGCCCAGATCTGACTGGGGATGACACTAGACCATTAAGCAGGCTGAGCAAAAACAGCAGCCGGGCCAGGTCAGATGATCTAACCGTGTGAAGTGATGCCAGATAAAGAAAGAAAACACCTGACCTAACCCACAGAGCAAGATAAAAGGAAAAGATGACAAGGTGATTTGAGTCTCCTGTCCATCCCCTCACACCCACCCTGGTTAAACAGGTGTGCAGTGAAATAGTGCATGCTGTACAACTAGGAAACTGTCTTTCCCATTTATAAGGGCTACCAATATAAACACATTGTCCCATCAGAGTTTTCAGTCCCGTGACTGCCCTGTTCCTCTACCCCAACAGCTATGGGACCCTGCTTTGGTCCCCATTTCTCCATAAAAATCCTTCTGAGCAGAGTTGCAATAGCCTCACAGCTTTTCACTAGTGTTGTCTCAAGCACAGTAACTCAGTCAGACTTTGTCACTGCAGCTCTTCCTTAGCAGACACCATGTGACCTTATATCAGGGGTCCCAAATGCAAATGCCTAGAGAATGCAGGCAGGTGATTTTGACTGGTGAGGTGGCTCTGTTCTAATGCCACAGGAGAGCTAGGGCTGTGAAAATTGGAGAGCAGAGGGCAGCTGCTGCTGCATCTCAGGCAGTGATTACCAGCCAGTGTTACCTGGCCATCTGATTTTTCAAGAGAAGCCAGAAATTAAAACATTTAAGTGAAATTTCCAATATTTTCGATATTGTCAAGCTAAGTTTTAAATATGCCATTTGGGTCAAAAAATAATAAAACCATGTGTAAACTAAATTGAACCTTTGGAGCACAATTAGAAAGGTCAATTTACACTGGTGAGTCCAGCTTTCCTATGGTATTGGTCGTATTGTTTATGGTATTGACTTGCTTCTGTAGCTTCTGAACCCCATTGTACCATTTTGGAATGTTCATTTAAAATCATCAGTCCAAGAGATAACCAGAGTTCTCACTGTCCTTTCTAATAGTTACTATAGCCTCTGGATTCTGACACCCTTATATCCCTTGTATTGTTGAAATTCTGCTCTAGGAATCATCAGAAAAAGAAAGCAAGATCTCAAATCCTCTCCCTGTGAACAAAAAAAAACTTTGAGGACTGGTAGTAATTTTCTCCCCTGAAGCAAAAAAGGCCCTTTTCTTTCCTTTTCTCTTTCAACATCAGTGCTCAGTCTAAAATATACACCTCTTTTCACCTCAAAGCTAGGTCAAAGGATTTGAGTCAAAGGATACCTGCCCATAGGCCTTCTTTAAGGAGAGTAAACTCTCAGGCACCAACTATGTACAAAAAGGCCCACCAGGCAGCACTAGGAATATTCTTTTACAAATGTTAAGTCCTAATGACCAGGGTCCCAAAGTTTAGTCCCAGTCCAGGCTTCAATGCTGGAAGGGTTGTAGAGACTGAAGGGAACAGGGATCTTGAAGGTCTCCTATGCTTTATCCCCACAACCATTAATCCTCAAACATAGAATCCAGTAAAGGGAAATCTTCAGGTACAAGTACATATTTCACACAGGGATCAATTTTGCCTAGAGCCAACCAATGTTAAGAGCAGGAGGAGAAAGTCAGCAGTCACCAAGATGGTTCATCTAAACCAAAGTTATGCTTCATGAATTACAGTGCCAAGGCTAAGGGATAGAAATTAAGTTGACATGGCAGAAATATAGAAAAACTACCTTCATTCCGTCTTTCCCAGAGCCATCATCATCCTAAAGTATGCAAACCCCTGGTACTGCCATCTAGTTACCAACTTCTTTTTTAGATATTTATTCCAGAGCAGAGCCTCCTCTAAAACCACTCCTCCCCCATGATAACATTGCCATTTCTTGGTGGCCCTTTCTAAAGCAGAGAAGTGTAAAAATGAAATTCATTTTAAGGTCTAATTGATAATTACTCCAAGGAAAATCTACATTTTAAAAGAGAAAGCCTAAAATAATTTTACTTGGGTTCATCCAAAGTGTTCAACTTTCAGTAAAGAACTGCATTGGTTAACAAATAGAACAGAGATATTTATCTTATAGACATGAGACTTTTTGGCTACTGCTCGAATCTTCCACTTGCAGCCAACACTATTTCAGACCTTCTTTTGTATGGTGAGAAGTACAAAATCCCAGGCCTGAGAACCAGACAATGCATCATTAACCTGCAGTGGCTATGCTATTGCTCCTACAGTTTTGTTCTTGAAGACCAATTTTAAGAAAACAAACTCAGAGCCTGAAAACGGCTTGATCTTTACAAGGATAAAGAGTAAAGTGCCTATCTCAACTAGGGCCTGATCCAAAAATAAATAAATAAATAAAAGAAAAAGGGAAATGTTTTAAGTGGAAACAGCTGATGCTGTTTAGAAGCAGTTATAGGAGGTGGTCTCCCTGCTGGGCCACAAGTTTATTGGTGAATGTATTTTCTTGGATGAAGCAGCATTCTGCTTCACTCTCTCTACCTACCCTGCCACCATGGAGGTTGTATTTTCCCTTAGTTTTCCCAACAAAAGGGACGCTATTTTGGAAGAAACAAAGGCATCAAGAGACCAGAATTTTTTGATTTCTACCATTTAGAAAATTTGTTATCATTCTTTTTTTTTTTTTTTTTTTTTTTATTTTATTGTTGTTGTATTACATCCATCCCCTTTTTGCTCCCTTCTGTCCCCCCACCCACCCACCCATTCCCCCCAAAGTCAATCCCACCTGTTGTCCATGTCCATGGTTCCTTTATATGTTATCATTCTTTAACCTCTCTGTACCTCAGTTTTCTGTCTACAAAAATAGATAGCATTTGCCACCTACCTATCTCCAGGGGTTATCATTAGGACTAGAGAGTTGACTCCCAAACCTGGAGCCTGCTGAGTGGTGCTACTTCCTGAGAAGTTCCTCCAACAGCAGGGAGACTGGGAAGAAGGGCAAGTAGGTGTTTTCCTTCTTTCCCTTCCCATCTGCCTTGCCATTACCTGGTGAGAGTTTTTCAATGTGGAATAAACACTCCAGAGATCAGTTTTCTCAGAGAAAACTCAAAACAGAATCTTGGATACCATATATTAAGTAGGAATCTAAGACTCTTTGACCTTGAGAAATATCTGAGGACAGGTTAGCAATTACTTTTATCACCTAAGAAAATGTCCCTTCATGTCCCATCTTAAGCTGCCATAAGACTCCTGCTAGCTTAGCTAGCAGTTGCTAGGCAGCTCTGGATCCATGGAGGCCCTTATTCTCTCTATACATCTTGATCTCTCCGTATATGTTTTGAGGCAAATGATTATGACTTACTCAGGATTATGATTTTCCAGGGCTTCATTAGCCCCAGTTTTAAATCCTACTCCTTGTCCTTCCCTTTAGGGCACATGGACCTATCAATAAAAAGTATTGGATAGCAAAACATAAAAAGTGCCACTCCCTCCAGAGAAAAGGGTCTAATTGATTAACAGCAATTATAACACATCCATCAGGGGACCTCTGTGACCAAGAGGGAGAGAGTCACTCAAAGTTCAGTTAGAAAGTTTCAATCCTGACTCTGTCATCCCCATGACTAATAGTTGGGGCATTATAAACAGGCCAATCTGCTTTTCACCATGATTTTGTCATTTGCCATACAGGTGAAGCATCCAACATAGAATTAGACAAATATTCCTGAAAGCCATTGAGACCTGGGGATCAGATTTTCCCATTAAGAGCAACAAAGTTCAAGTCAGAAATGTTGGCTGTTCCTTGTTGACTCTGGGAAGCCAAAGATGTCACAAAGATGTCATATACCTGTTTCTATATGACAATTTCCCCTCTTCACAAGATAAAGTGAATTAATACTAGGAACACTATGAGCGTACTATAAGAAATGAGTGGATTTTCTTTAACTCACTAATTTAGAAATAAAAGAAAAGGGAGGAAGACCTATCCAAATTGGTCAGAAGTCCTTTTTACAAAATGTATACTGAAACAATGACAGTCACCACTTTCAAATACATTGTTGACTAAGATACTGATAAAAAGTGAGCCAATAAGAAAAGTGAAAGAAGTAAATGAGGAAATGAACATTTCTATTGTCCTGAATTCCTAAGAATTATACTACAAAAAAAGAACATTTTTAATCATGCAAAAATTCATTGCTGAACATGGTGCAGCAGGTACTCAGCTTACTGACATAGAAATTCACCAACACCTGAGACAGTCTCTGACTCCTAGCAAAATGGAGTCATTCCATGGATCTTGAAAGAACTATATGCAGAACTCCTCAGTCCAAGTCACATGAAAGGCCTGGGGCAAGGATGCTATAGATGCTACTCTTTACGAGTTCCTGAGGAAGGTCATTAGAACATATTTGGCATAAGAATAAGCATAACACCCACACAGCATCTATCATTCTGTTCTCTCTAACTCCTCCTCTCTTCTTCCCCTGACCCTGAATTATCCCTCTATACAGGTTGTGTGCACATGATCATACAACCCAAGTTAGCAAAATTTAGATGTAAAGGGTTTCCCTGGTTGGATGGAAATTCCTTTGAGCATAAATACAATCTGTAAAATGAAGTGTATACCTGGAAGTAACAGTGAAATGGAGAAACCTTCCCTTGTGATTATTGTATAAAATTAATTATGTAATTGGAAAGGAAGGAGAAAAGAGAAACAAAATTGTAGATTCAGCAGTTAGGTAAGAGGGAAGAAAGATTTTTATGAAAGACAAGGCACTCTCCACTCTGCCTAGACATTAGAGCTCCCAAATCCGGCGAAGAGTGAGGTTCCTCTGTGGCAGTAGCCACCAACTAGCAGTGACATATACTGTAGGCTCAAGCTCCGTTGCCCTCCACAAGGTTTTCAAAACAGACAAAAAGAATGCTGGAAAAAATAATAAATCTTCATGGAGGAAAAAGTGGGTAGCTCTTTTGCCATTTTCTGTGAATGTTTCTATCTATGAAATAGGATTGGTAAAAATTGGGATAAGAAATACATTCATAATAAACTTTTGGGGAACTTTCTGGCAAAGGAGAGATCCATTATTGAAATTGTGTCCTGAATTCTCCAACCTTCCACATCCTTATGACAGAGCTAATAGTCACATGTTAGAATGTTACACGACAAATAAAACTAACTTGACTTTTTACCATCTTTGTGTTTTCTTTTGGCTTGTCAACCAAGCTAGAGTATGAAGAATCTGCCCCAGCTTCTGGTTGTTCTTCATTTGAAATAAGGAGTTGGGGAATAGGAAGATTGGGGTATGTATGGTGAGAGGGACAGTAGTATGCTGGTAAACATTTAACAACCAGCTCTCTCAAGAGTAAAGAGGCTCCAGTTTGTAGTATTTATCATTTCCTTGGTGTAAATTCTCTCACCATTGCCAATTTTAAGATACCAATATAATGTCACTGAATATTATATTGAAGATGGGAAGAGATGTGCAATGCACATTATAAAATATTTCTACCATACAATAGATAAAAATAACCTCAGGAGCATGGGTAATAGTTGTGGGGTCAATGGACATGGCCCTTCTCTCTCCCAGGACTTAGGGCTAATCAGAGGGCCCTGGCCAGAAAGAATGTGTTTTGTTTTGTTTTGTTTTTTCATTTTTTGGTTTTTGGGGTTTTTTTGAAATGGATTGTAATTTCCTTCTTATCCCCTTTTGGGAGTAGCTTCCTGTCCCTTGACTGCTTCTTGACCTTTCTCTTGTACACATCAATGTAATGTAGCTCTCAGCTACATGTAGGTTTGTGCAACCTGGACCTTTGTCTGGGACCTCTTATAATGAACCTCAGGCTGGAGAAGGTATGATCTCTCTTACACCAACCCACCACCATCAGTGCACTCCCCTGTAATGTGAGTAATAATGGCCATGTCCACATCTGCTAGTCCTCTGGGTGGTTTTTTCAGAATGTCATGAACACTTAAGCAGTTCTCTGATTTGGAGCTCCTGCATGATTAAGAATTAAAGGACTTCCAGTATTTATTACTTGTGTATTTCATTGTTAATAATGACTGTGCTTAACAACTAGTTCACAAAATTTCAGGAAATTTAGCAAATGACATTTACAAGCCAGTACAAGTCAACTCCAACACATATTTGGGTGTAACAGAGCAGTTTCTGATTCAGAATGAAGATGAAAACTCTGTCATTTGAGATTTGATTGCTTTCTTTCTCACAAAAAAAATTAGGAAAAATCAAAAAGTACAGTACATATACTTATTTGACTTTACAGGAAGAGGCAAAAGAATAGGATTTATTCTTTTCTACATGATTGAGAACTGTAGAAAGAGTTCAAGTTATTCATTGCAGGTAAAAATAAATAAGCAACTTAAAATAAGCCAAATGATTCTGCCTGGGATTTATTATGTCAGGTCTCTGTTTAAAATTCTTCAATGGCTCTTCATTACTTAACCAATAAATTCTAAATACCTGAACATGACTTACAAAGCCATTCATTGTAACTGACTTCAACCCATGTAGAAAAAAATGTCTGTTTTCACCTGCCCAGAATCTATTCTTTCTTTTTCTATAATAATGTCTCAATTATACCTGTGGGAAATAGCCTTCCTCAATTGAATATAGGGTTGGTGGGACTCATAGTAATCTTTACCCAGTTTCCTCTGGTGAAGGATCAGGTTATTTTTTACTCAGATGGGCCATTTATACACTTTTGTCCTAAAATGTATATCTTGACTGGAGTAAGAGAGAGACTAAAACTTGGTTGAAATTATTTATTTATTTATTTATTTTGCTTTTAATTTTGGTAAATTTATTTTGAGTCTGGGTACTTTATTAATTCCTCATTATTTAAGGTGACTTTGTTATGGTTGCTGTTAGTATTGATTTTACTGACTTTTCTAATCATACAATTATATTAATATCTGAAAATCATAATACTTTTACTTTTAAACATGAATAATTCTTATTTTCCTTTCAAGTATTGCATTGAGTGGAGAATGAATTTCCAGGAGAAATCATCAGCTTGGGAGTTGCCTGAGGAGATACCGTGTTTTAAGGAACATTCAGTTATGATGCAACATAAACTGCTGCAGAGCATGGAACAGGGTGCTGTCCTGTTTTGTTGTTCAAGTCCTTTTCCTTTGCGCTTTCTTACTATAACTTTAAAAAAACCTTTATCTTCTACTGTTATTTAGCATATATATATATTTATTTATTTATAAATATATATATATTTATTTATTTATATACATTTAAATTAACCTTTCAGTTTCCCTTGACAAAAGAATAAATGTTGTATCTTGATCCCACCTAAATCAGATGCCTCTCTTTCCAGGCTCATCACATATTTCCTTTGATTATATAATCTGCAGTTTGAGACTGAGATTATTGTTGTCAATAGATAACACTGTAAGGACATGACTCAAGTGGTCCAGTCTAATAGAAGCTTTGGGGTTAAAGGAAGATACCCAATCAATAAAAATGTATTTAAAAATAACCTAAGTTCCTACTTATGCTTGATTTCTCAAACACCACATTGGGGCTACGTAGGCAACAATAATTCTTTAAAATTCTCCTCTTCTGCCTTCTTCTTCTTTTTTTCTTTTTATTTAACTGTTGTTATACTACATTCATCTCATTCTTCCCCCTCTGCTCTCCCATTCCCCACCCACCCCATCCCTGCCCCCATAGTCAATCCCACATATTGTTTGTGTGCATGGGTCATTGATGCTAGTTTCTTGACTAAACTGTTTCCCTTCCTTGCCTCCTTCTCCCCAACCCCTTCCCCTCTACACACTGAAAGTATGTTCCCTGTATTTGTGTCTTTGGTTCTGTTTTGTTTGTTTCTTTGTTTGTTCATTAGTCTCCTGCATTAAGTGAAAACATGTATTTAATTTTTCCTGCCTGGCTTATCTCACTAAGCATGATATTATCCAGTTCCATCCATGCTATCACAAGTGGTAGGAGTTCTCTCTCTCTTTCTGCTGCATAGATCTCCATTGTGTAAATGTACCAAAGTTTTCACTTAGGTTGTTTCCAGCACTTGGCTATTGTTAAGTAGCAATGCTATGAACATAGGTTTGCGTAAGTTCTTCTGAATTGGTGTTTCAGGATTCTTTGGGTATAATCTTAGCATTGGAATTCCTGGGTCATAAGGCAGTTCTACTCAGTTTTTTGAGGAAATTCCATACTGCCTTCCATAGTGGCTGCACCAGTCTGCATTCCCACCAACAATGCACCAGGGTTCCTCTTTCTCCATATCCTCACCAGCACTTGTTTCTTGATTTGTTGATGATCATTCTGACAGCTGTGAGGTGGTATCTCATTGTAGTTTTAATTTGCATCTCTCTGATGGCTAGCAATGTTGAGCATTATTTCATGTGCCTGTGGGCCCTTTGTATGTCTTCCTTGGAAAAGTGTCTGTTCAGGTCCTTTGCCCATTTTTCAATTGGGTTGTTTGTCTCCCTGGTGTTGAGTTATATTAGCTCTTTATATATTTTGGAGATCAAACCCTTGTCTGATGTGTCATTGGCAAATACGTTTTCCTATATGGTTGGTTCCCTTTTTATTTTCTCAATGTTTTGTTTGGCTGAGCAGAAGCTTTTTAGTTTGATGTAGTCCCATTTGTTTATTTGATCCTTTATTTCCCCTGCCTTGGGAGATATTTCAGTAAAAATTTTGCTGCATGGGATATCTGCAATTTTTTTGCCTATGTTTTTCTCTAGGGCTTTTATGGTGGGACTGCTAATGTTTAAGTCTTTTATCCATTTTGAGTTTACTCTGGTGTATGGTGTAAGTTGGTGGTCTAGTTTCTTTTTTTTTTTTTTTTTTTTTTGCATGTGCCTATCCAGGTCTCCCAACACCACTTGTTGAAGAGACTATTTGTACTTCATTTTATGTTCCTTTCCCGTTTGTTAAATATTAGTTGCCCATAGAGTCCTGGGTTTATTTCTGGGCTCTCTATTCTGTTCCATTGATCTGTTTGTCTGTTCTTGTGCCAGTATCAGTCTGTTTTGGTTACTATGGCTTTGTAATATAGCTTAATATCTGGTATTGTGATTCATTCTTCTCTGAAATTCACTTATCTTGACAGAAGTCCCTGAGGAGGCTTACAATTAGTTCTTGCTTATCTAGGTTCCTTGGAGATTCTCTTTTTCCAGATTCTGGTTCATCAGTCTTCCTTCGATTTGCAGAGGTACTCAGAGTTCCTTTTCAAAAGTATATTTTATTGATCATGCTATTACAATTGTCCCAATTTTTCACCCATTACCCCCCTCTACCCCTTCTCTCCAGCAATTCTCCCCACCTTGTTTCATGTCCATGGGTCATGCAGAAAAGTTCTTTGGCTTCTCCATTTCCTGTACTATTAACATCCCCTAATTTTTTCCTACCAATTATGCTTCTTAATCCCTGTAACTTTTCCACCATTCTCTCCCTTCCTTCTCCCCACTGATAATCCTACAAATGATCTCCATATCTATGATTCTCTTCCTGTTCTGGTTGTTTGCTTAGTTTGTTTTTGTTTCTATTTTTTAAAAATTTCTGTTGTTGATCATTGTGAATTTATTGTCATTTTAATGTTCATAGTTTTGGTTCTCTTTTTCTTAAATAAGTCCCTTTAACATTTCATATAATAAGGGTTTGGTGGTGATGAACTCCTTTAGCTTTATGTTGTCTGGGAAGCATTTTATCTGCCCTTTCATTCTAAATGATAGCTTTGCTAGATAGAGTCATCTTGGTTGTAGGTCCTTGCTTTTCATCACTTTGAATACTTCTTGCCAGCCACTTCTTCCTGCAGTATTTCTTTTGAGAAATGAGCTGATAGCCTTATGGGAACTCCTTTGTAAGTAATTCTGTGCTTTTTTTCTTGCTGCTTTTAAGATTCTCTCTTTATTTTTGACCTTTGGCATTTTAACTCTGATGTCTCTTGGTTTGGTCCCCTTTGATTCCAACTTGTTTGGGACTCTCCATTCTTTTTGGACATGTATGTCTATTTCTATCACCAAATTAAAGAAGTTTATTTTCATTGTTTGTTTGTTTGTTTGTTTTCAAATAAATTTTCAATGTTTTGCTCTTTTGCTTCTCCTGGCATCCCTATGATTCAGATGTTGGTACTTTTGGAGATGTCCTAGAGTCTTCTTATTCTCTTATTTTTTTGAATTCTTATTTCTTATGTTCTGGTCAAATGTTTATTTCTTCATTATGTTCCAAATCATTCATTTGAATCCTGGCTTCCTTTCCTTCTCTGTTGGTTCCCTGTAGATTTTTTTTTTTAATTTCACTTAATGTAACCTCCATTTATTCCCTATGCCTTTGCTATATTCAGGAGTTCTGTGAGCATCCTGATCACCAGTGGTTTGAACTGTGCATCTGATAGGTTGGTTATCTCCTTCTCATTTAGTTCTTTCTGGGGGTTTGTTCCGTTCTTTCATTTGTGCCCTATTTCTTTGACTCCTCAATTTGGCAGCCTCCCTGTGTTTGCTTCTGTGTATTAGGTAGAGCTGTTTTGACTCCCTGTCTTAACACACCTGTTAAGCTGTTTGGGGTGGAGCCTTAGGTATTTGCAGAACAGAGAAACCTGCTTTCACTGCTTTGTGGCTCTGTATGTGAGGGAGGAGTCAGAGAGGGGACAATGTTGCTGCCTGGCTGCTTGAGGCTTGCTCAGCACCTGCCCTGTTTCAAGTCACTGCACTCCATTCCTGTAGGCCCTGGCACCCTTCTGGCTGCTACCCTGATGGTGGTTCCCAGAGTGGGTGGGTTTGGGTAAGTTCTAGTATCATGCAGGCCCTTTAAATTCTCCTGAGAGACCAACAGTTTCTTCTGATACCCCAACCTCCACTGTTTTTTACAGCCAAAAGTGATGAGGCTTTATTTTCCTGGTACTGGAACCATGGGCTGCAGAGTTGCGCCTAGGACTGGAATCACTTATTCCCCCAAGGTATCCCTCCCCATTTTTATCCACCTATTTTACAGGTGGATCACCTCCATCCCCGTACCACTACAGCCTGGCCACTGCCACACTGCATCCTCTCCACACTGGCTTCCTGTCTCTGCCCCTCCTACTATTCTGGATGAATATGCTTTTTTAAAATTCTTGGTTATTGGACTTTCATATAGGTTTCTGGCATTTCATATAGATTTCATATATTGATTTTCTGGCATTTCTGGGTGTTTTTGTTTTGAGGTTAGCTGTGATCCTTCTCATGGTTGTGCAAGGAAGGGAAGCATGTCTACCTATGCCTCCATCTTGCCCAGAAGTCCTGTTTGCTTGGTTTGTTATTTAGAGTCCATTGTTGATAAATATGTATTTATTGGCATTTTAATGTTCACAGTTTTGATCTTCTTTTTCTTAAAAACTCCCTTTGACATTTCATATAATAATAGTTGGTGATGATGAACTTTTTGGGGTTTTTTTATGTCTGGGAAGCTCTTTATCCTTCCATTCTAAATGATATCTTTGCTTGGTAGAGCATTCTTGCCTGTAGGTCCCCTCTTTTCATTACTTTGAATATTTTTTGCCAATCCCTTCTAGCCTGCAAAGTTTATTTTGAGAAATCAGCTGACAGTCTTATGGGAACTATTTTGTAGGTAGCTCTCTGTTTTTCTCTTGCTGCTTTTCAGATTCTTGATCATTAACCTTTGGCACTTTAATTATATGATGTTCTTGGAGTAGGCCTCTCTGAACCATTTTGTTTGTGCTTTCTGGACTTGCATGTCTTTTACCTTCACCAAATTAGGGAAGTTTTCTTTCATTATTTTTTCAGATAGATTTCTAATTTATTGCTCTTTCTTTTCTCCTTCTGATACCCCAATGATGCAAACGTTGGACTGCTTGAAGTTGTCTCATAGACTGCTTACTCTATCCTCATTTTTTGTATTTTTTCTTATTATTTTGATTGCTTGTTTTTGTTTATGTTCCAAATAATTGATTTGATTCTTGGCTTCATTATCTTTCTATTATTTCACTGTAAATTATCTTTTATTTCAATTAGTGAATCCTTTGTTTCTGATTGGATCATTTAAGCTGTTGAGGTCCTTACTAAGTTCCTTGAGCTTCCTTATAACCAGTGTTTTGAACTCTGCATCTGCTAGATTGCTTATCTTTGTTTTGTTTGGTTCTTTTTCCAGAGTTTTTATCTGTTTTCATTTGGCCACATTTGTCTCCTTATTTTGGCAGCCTCTCTGTGTTTGTTTCTATGTGTTAGATAGACCTTCTAAGAACTCCCTGTCTTGGTAGTGTGGCCTAATGTAGTAGGCATCCTTCATGTGGTCTGAGTACACCCACCTCTTACAGTTGAGGCTTGGTTGCTGTTGACAGGTCAATAGGAGGGACTTACACAGGCCAGTCAACTACAAGGACTACTTGTAGTTGTATTATTGTCAACTACAATAATAATATTGACCATCAACCTCCACCCTCTGTGGAGGATCAGCTGTGTGGAGGCAGGGTGGTGGTGCTCTGACATGGTCTTTAGCTATCTATTGTGTGCTCAGGCTCTGGGCTTTCCCAGGTGGTGGAGGCCAAGGTGACCTCCAAACTGTGTTGTGCCAGGGGCCACCTTGCCTGAGCTATAAAGCAATCTGAGAAGGCTGCTACTTGTACTGGGCTTGGAGGTTCCCAGGCAAAGCCAAGCTATGAATCTAGGCTGGCTGGCTGCTGCCAGTAGCAGGCCTGGAGCCACTTAGCAAGAGGTATAGGGGCTGGGGACTCAATGACGCTGGCAATTACTTGTTTGAAAGAATTTACAAAGTTGTGAAATATGAACCAAGACCAGCCATTCATTAGAAAACCAGCTTAGATGGTCACATAAGTTGAGTGGGACAGAGTCTCTGGGGATCTCTAGGGCAGGGCTAACAGTGTTAGCCAGGTTGGTGGTATCTCAGATATGGGGCCAGTCTGCCAGTTCTGTGGCTCTGTGCAGGGAGGGTTCAGAAAATGTATATTGGTCTCTGCCCATGATTCTGTCTGGTTGAAAGCTGTCCCCCATCTCTCTCCTTGATGCTGAACACTTCAGTTTCTCCCTGCATACTACTGGTGCCTTTCATGTTGCTATCCCAGTGCTTGAACTCAGAGGAAGTGAGTCTGAGCAAGTTCATATATGGGTTCTTTAAGAGGAACTGTTTGGGGCTCCAGCAGTTTCTTCCACTCACTCAATCCCTGCTGATTTTTGCAGCCATAAATTATGGGGCTTATCTTCCTGTCACTGGGGACCCTAAGACTGGGGGTCCTGGTGTGGGCCTGAGACTCCTTGCTCCCAAGATAACCCTCCCAAAACTTATCTACTACACATGGATGTGGGACCAGCCCATGCTTGTCTCTGCTCCTCCTACCAGACTGGATGGATGTGGTTTGTTTAATTCTGTAGTGGTCAGACTTCCATTCAACTCAATTTCTGATGGTTCTGAGTGATGGTTGTTTTATATTTTAGTTGTAATTTTGATGTAGCTGAGCATGTAGGTGAGCCATGTTTCCCTATGGGTCCATTATCATGAGAAGTCCAGAGTTCCTTTTTTAAAAAAACATTTCGAGAACCTAAATGGTGGAGGAATAAGTGAAGCTACATCAATCTCCTCCCAACACCAACATGGAATTACAATTTAACTGGGGATAAATCATCCAGAATAACCAACAGAACGCCAACTGGAGAGAAGCTTTATTACCACGGACAGAACAGAAGAAGCCGCTCATCACAATGTGACTGGTAGGAAGTGCAGAAATGTGACAGGGCTGGCGGGCTCCCATGGGTGGCAGCTGAAGGAACAGAGAAACATCTCAGCAGTCAGGGGTTCCCCCTGAGAAGGGTAGGATCTAAACACCCAACTGGGCTTCCCAGCATACAGCAATGCTGAGAGTAAAACAGCACCCAGCTGTGAAAAGCAAAAAGCTGCCAGGTTTAGATGGCTTGAAACAGAGACTGAATTCTTAAATTGACCACACATGAAAATACAGTGGCACCCACTTACCATGGGCTCCAGCAGAAGGAGGGCACAGTGGGCTAGAGAAGCTTGGGGAAAGTTTGGGTCAATGGCTTTAGCGGGAGAGCTGAGGGAGCAGCCCAAGAGTCCAGTGCTGACTCATCCTCCATACAGCTGGCAGACCACTCTTCTTTAAAGGGCGGGAGCCTGAGGAGAAGCCACAGCCCCACCCATAGGAATTAACCCATCCCACCCAGCAGTGCCTAAACCTGGCCTCAGATCACAGGTTGATTGGATTAACAACTGAATTCATCTGCCCCACCCAGAAGTGCCTAAAACTGACCACTGATCAGACTGATTGGGTTAACAACTAAAGGAGACAAAGCCAGTGGATCTCTGGTCTCCAACTGGCTGGCTAGGCCCAGACTGGGACATGAGCTGACGTCACCAAGCACAGACCCAGGAGGTAAAAAAAGTGCACCTATACACCACAGAAGGTCACACCACTAAGACAGTAAGTCAAAGCAGACCAATTCAAGAAGCAGAAACAAACAAGGGTCACCTAAAATGGGGAGACAAAGAAATAAACACTCAGTGAAAGGAAAGAAGCAATCCCCAGGAAGAGTGCAAAATGAAATAGAGGTATTTCATTCCAGACATGGAATTCAAAATAATGATGATAGAAAACTTCAATGAGCTCAGCGAATTCAAAGATAACTACAAATAACTCCAGAAGAATTATGAAGAACTCCAGTGGAACTACAGAGAACTCCAGACAAGCTACAAGGAACTTATTGAGAACAGCACCAGCATTAGAAAAAACAAAGAAACTATCAATAAGAGCCAGGAGAAGATGAAGAACACCATTTATGAATTGAAGAACACAATAGAAGGAATCAAAAGCAGGCTAGAGAAAGCAGAGGATCAAATCTTCAAGCTAGAGGTCAATGTAGAAAAAAATTCCCAGACAGTGCAATGAAATGAAAAAAGACTGAAAAGGAACAAAGAGGTTTAAAGAGAGCCACAGGACAACATGAAGTGTAATAACATCTATATCATAGGGATACCAGAAGAAGAGGAGCAAGGGATAGAAAACCTGTTTGAAAAAGTAATGACAGAAAACTTCCCTAACTTGAGGAGAGAAAATATCATGCAAGCTCAGGAAGCACAGAGGGTCCCAATGAAGATGAACCCAAAAAGGCCCACTCCAAGACACATCATAGTGGAAATGGCAATTTCAAAGACAAGGAGAAGAGCCCTGGCTGGTAGCACAGTGGATTAGGCGCCGGCCTGTGAACCCAAAGGTCGCAGGTTCGATTCCCCAGCCAGGGCACATAACAAGGTTGCAAACCAGGTCTCCAGTCAGGTCTGTGGCTGGAGGCAGGTGAAACGCAACCATACATTGATGTCTCTCTCCCTCCCTGCCTCTCTCCCTTTCCCTCTTTATAAAAATAATGAAATAAAATCTTTAATTAAAAAAATTTAAAAAAAAAAAAAAAAAACAAAGACAAGGAGAAAATCCTAAAAGCAGCAAAAGAGAAACAGCTAATAACATACAAGGGGACTCCCATAAGGTTATCAGCTGATTTCTCAACAGGAGGGAATGGCAAAAAATATTTCAAGCAATGAAAAACAAAAGCCTGCTACCAAGAATATTCTACCCAGCAAGGCTCTGATTCAAAATGGAAGGTGAAATAAGAAGTTTCCCAGACAAAAGAAGGCTGAGGGGGGAAAGATGGTGACAGAGTAGAGAGCAGTGCTGATAGTATTCTCTAGTGCCAGAGCAGCTGGAGGATAGGATAGGGAGTACGAGATGTCTGCAGATCCCTAAGAATTGGAGCGGTAAGCATCTGGACTCAGGGGTGCACAGCCCAGAGGCTGCAGAGACCTATAGGAGAGCAGGTGAGACAGTTCTAAACTGGCTGGCCGGCCAGCCAAGGTTGGCTCTGAGCAGTGGCAGCTCTACCCAGAGGAGTATCTCTAATTGAAGACAGCTCCAGGCTCCGTGGTCACTAGAAATCTGAGCAATGAAGTATGGACAGTGAGTGCAAACTCTGGAGGGAATGAGGAATTGAAATCCTTTGGGGGAGGGACTGTGTGGAAGCCTTGCTCCAGAGACTGAGAGATAGGAAGCTCCTCACTGGGCCAGAGGCAGAGGAGGAAAGGACTGTGAGGAGCAGGAGTGGGTGAGTGGGGAAGTGCACCAGCCAGAGCAGGGAGAGGGCCAAAAACTGTGCCGCTGCACCAGCAGGGATAGGGCAGCTTGGAACCCCTGCGAGGGGGCAGGCCCAACCCCACACACCCCCACCAGCACTCAGGCACCCAAAAAACTTGAGTCCTGCCACTGCACCACTGGGATGAGGGTGGCTCAGAGCACCAGTGACGGGGGAGGCCCAACCCACATGCCTCCACCAGCCTGCAGACACCCACAAAGGCTTGAAGTCCTGCAGCTGCACCACCAGGGAGAGGGTGGCTTAGAGCCATGGAGAGGGAGAGGGCCCAGCCCCGCAAAATACCACCAGCCACAGGCTCGCACAAAATCTCAAAACTGCAAGCCAGGAACTTACAGCTGGTAAAACTGATGCACCCACTGCAGGCAAAAAAAGCCTCCTCGAGCAGTTGGAGGGAGAGGAGTAGCATGAGCCAGCAGGGTGCACTGCTGACACTCTGAGGAGCCAGACACATATCACAGAAGCCCTGGTGAAAAACTCCTCAAAGAGCTGGACAGCTTACAGGTTTAGCCTTAGCCCTGGGGAACCCATGTGAATGTTTGCCAACAGGGGCTGCCTCCTCCAGGAGCTGCAGTGGTAGGCCAGCCATCACAGGAGCCAGCGAGGTTGCAGACCACCCCACATTGGAGCCAGGTGCCCATCACAGGCAGGAACCACCTCCAGGAGCTGGAGGGGGGAAAGCAGCCAGAGATACCACAGAAGGTATGCACACAGAAAACATGAGAAAACAGCAGCAGCACAAAAATCCAGCTAGGCTACTGGAGGCCCAGCCTAGCTGGGGGCTGACACTCAGAATCAGCCCTAACTGTGACAATCATAGGCCCTGCCGCTACAAGACCACACAGCTAGACTGTAGACTGCAGAGACCTAACCAAGAAAAAGAAGCAGACTCAGGAAATGGATCAATTCTAATCTCAAGCACCTGAGTTACACCGAGAGCTACATGAATCCCTAACATATCCTTTTCAAGTTACTTCCAATCCTCACAATTAGTGCATTTTAAGTAAATACTGTTTATAGCATAGTGTATTCCAGCTCACATAATTTTACTCCTCCCCTATCTCAATCCACCTAAATACCCAAAACCTTACTCCTACTCTTGATTAAAAGTCTACTCACTCTCCTGCTATAACTCATTCTCAGTCCTTAATCTAAGTATTCCTTCCCTCCCCAGCCACCTAAACCCTTTCTTTATTTTTTTCTTTCTGCTAAAAGCCCACAGGTCCTGGCTCCACCTGAACCAATCAGGCATCATGAAGGGTGAACAGGGAGATAGATGTGGCAACTTTATATATAGGCTTATACTGTTCACTTGTATTTGAGGCTTTCTGGTTCTCCCTCTTCTCATTTCTATATAAGTTGGTTTTCTCTCTCATTTTCCTGCTACCCTTGCTAATCCTCAGCACCCTTCAAAATTATCTATACTTTAGTCAACTTAATCATTTTTCTCCCTCATACAACAGCCTTAATATATTTACAGTACCCTATTAAGACTGGGTCAGCTGTAGCTGAGGGAGTGATTAAGAGCGGGGGTTACCTTGGAAGGTATGTGTATAGATACATACATAGGCAGTCAAAAGCGAAATTAAAAGGGAAAGATATCTCTGAAGGTATGGTTATTATTCCTGGACTGGTGGCTCTGTTTTAGGATCAGCTCAAAAACAGTATGAGAAAGGATAGGAGTGACTCTCAATCAGCCAACTGGAAGGAAAGGAGCAACATACACAACCAATCCAAAATACAAACACACAGCACAAGTTAACGACATAAAGGCTGCCCTAAAAGCAACAAGTACAGAAAATCTAGGAAACTTCAACACTGTACTCCACAAATCTCCTAACACAGAAGGGTGCTCCACAAAGGCAGAAAAGCAAAGCAGATTAATCCAAGAAAAAAACAAGCAACAACAGACACCCAAAATGAGGGAAAAAGAATCAATCCATCACCAAAAGGAAAGGAAGAATCCCCAGAAAGATCGCTAAATGAAACAGAGCCAAACATCCTATCAGATATGGAATTCAAAAGAATAATGATGGAGAAACTCATTGAGCTCAGCCAGCTCAAGAAAACTATAAACAACTCCAGGGAAACTACAAAGAACTCCAGGAAAGTTACAAGGAACTTGCTGAGAGCTACACCAGAATCAAAAAGGAATTAGAAACTATCAGTAAGATCCAGACAAAATGAAGAATACAATTTCTGAATTGAAGAATACAGTAGAAGGAATCAATAGTAGGCTAGAGGAGGCAGAGGACCAGATCAATGATTTGGAAGACAACAAAGAAAAATATTCCAAGACAGTATAAGAAAATGGAAAAAGGCTAAACAAGAATCAAGAGGTTTTAAGAGAGCTGCAGAACAACATGAAATGTAATGACATCCATATCATAGGGATACAAGGAGGAGAAGAGAAACAAGGAATGGAAAACCTGTTCAAAAAAGTAATAATAGAAAACTTCCCTAACATGATCAGTGAAAATGCTACTCAAGTTCAGGAAGCACAGAGGGTCCCAACGAAGAGGAACCCAAACAGACCCACTCCAACACACATTATAATTAAAATGGCAAATTTCAGGAAAAAGAGAGAATCCTAAAAGCATGTAGAGAGAAACAGTAAACAACATCTAAGGGGTCTCGAAAATGTTATCAAATGATTATTCAACAGAAGCAATACAAGCCAGAAGGGAATTGCAAAGCATATTCCAAATAACAGGAAACGAAGGCCTGCAACCAAGAATACTCTGCCCAGCAAGGCTCTCATTCAAAATGGAAGGAGAAATAAGGAGTTTCCCAGACAAAAGAAGACTAAAAGAATACCTCTCTACCAAACCAGCATTGCGAGAAATGCTAAAGGGTCTGCTTTAAAAAAAATAATGAAGAAACAGAGAGCGGGAAAGAGGAACATAGGTACAAAGTGGAAAAATGACAATAAATAAGTATCAATCAATAATAACCTTAAATGTAATTGGATTAAATGCACCAATCAAAAGACATAGGGTATCTGAATGGAAAATGAAACATAACCCACATATATGCTGACTTCAAGAGACCACTTCAGAACAAAAGATCGACACAGATTGAAAGTGAAGGGATAGAAATATATATATCAAGCAAATGGATATTTAAAAAAAAGGCTGGAGTAGCAATGCTTATTTCAGAAAAAAGAGATTTTATCATAAAGGCCATAAAGGGAGTCAAAGAGGGACATATCATAATACTTAAGGGAACATTCCATCAAGAAGAAATAACTCTGGCAAACATCTATGCACCCAACATAGGAGCTCCCAAATATATAAGGAAAATCTTGGAGAACTTTAAGAAGGATATAGACAGTAATACACAAATAATAGGGGATTTTGATACCCCATTATCAACAATGGACAGATCCACCAAACAAAAAA
Organism: Noctilio leporinus; assembly: GCA_004026585.1. Taxonomy (NCBI): domain Eukaryota; kingdom Metazoa; phylum Chordata; class Mammalia; order Chiroptera; family Noctilionidae; genus Noctilio; species Noctilio leporinus. The sequence continues at coordinate 46,571 of PVIW01005402.1, forward strand.
TCACCAAGGATGTTGTGGCATTGAACAACACTCTAGAGGAAATGGACCTAACTGATATATACAGAACCTTTCACCCCAAAGAAGAAAAATACACATTCTTTTCAAATGCACGTGGAACATTCTCTAAGGTAGACCACATGGTAGGTCACAAGACAAGCCTCCACAAATACAGGAAAATTGAAATCATACCAAACATCTTCTCAGATCACAATGGCTTGAAACTAGAAACCAATCTCAAGGGAAGAAACCAAAAACTCAATCACTCATAGAGACTGAATAACACACTTTTAAGTAATGAATGGGTTAACAATGGGATCAAAGATGAAATCATAAAGTTTTTGGAAACAAATAACAATGAATACATAACAGCCCAAAACCTATGGGACACAGCAAAGGCAGTCCTCAGAGGGAAATTTATAGCAATACAGGCCTATCTAAAAAAGTCACAAGAAGTTTATGCAAACAATCTAACCATAAAGCTGCAAGAACTAGAGGAGCAACACCAAAGCCCAGAGCAAGTAGAAGGAAGGAATTTATCAAGATCAGAGCAGAGCTAAATAATTTAGAGACAAACTACAATTCGAAGAATCAATAAGTCCAGGAGCTGGTTCTTTGAAAAAATAAACAAAATTAAAAAGCCTTTATCCAGACTCATCAAGAAAAGAGAAAGAGGACCCAAGTAAACAGAATCAGAACTGACAGAGGAAAAATCACAACCGATACTTCAGAAATACAAAAGATTGTAAGAAATTATTACAAACAACTATATGACAAGAAATATGACAACCTGGGTAAAATGCACACATTTCTGGAAATGTATAATCTACCAAAACTGAATCCAGAAGAAGCAGAAATCCTGAATAGGCCAATAACAACTAATGAAATTGAAGAAGTAATCCAAAATCTCCCAAAGCACATGAGCCCAGGACCAGATGGCTACACAGGTGAATTCTACAAAACATTTAAAGAAGAACTAATTCCTATCCTTCTTTGGATTACAAAAAATCCAAGAAGAGGGAAGACTCCCAAACTCTTTCTATGAGGCCAATATTATTCTAATCCCAAAACCAGGTCAGGACACAACTAAGAAAGAAAACTATAGGCCAATATATCTGATTAACATAGATGCTAATATTCTCAACAAAATATTAGCCAACTGGATCCAGTAGTACATTACAAAGATCATACACCATGATCAAGTGGGTTTCATCCCAGAGATGCAAGGATGGTACAAGATTAGCAATCAATAAATGTAATATACCACATCAGCAAAATGAAAGACAAAAACCATGTGATCATATCAATAGATGCTGAAAACGCATTTGATAAAGTACAGCAACCATTTATGATTTAAAAAAAAAAAAAAAACAGCTAAATGGGAATAGAGGAAGTACACCTCAACATCATAAAGGCCATATATGAGAAACCTGAAGCCAACATCATACTCGACAGGCAAAAACTAAAATCTTTCCCCCTGAGATCAGGAACAAGACAAGGCTGTCCACTTTCCCCACTTCTGTTCAACATCATTTTGGAAGTTCTAGCCATGGCTATCAGAGAAGAAAAATGAATCAAAGGTATCCAAATTGGAAAGAAGAAAGTCAAACTGTCATTATTTGCAGAGTATATGATAGTGTATATACAAAACCTGACTGACTCCACCAAAAACTTACTTGACCTAATAAGCAAATTTAGCAAAATAGCTGGATATAAAGTCAATATCCAGAAACCAAAAGCATTTTTATATACCAATAATGAAACATCAGAGATAGAAGCTAGAAAAATAAATCCCATTTACTATAGCAACAAGAAAAATAAAGTACTTAGGAATCAACTTGACCAAGGAGGTAAGAGACCTATACTCAGAAAACTACAGAACACTGAAGCAAGAAATTAAGGAAGATACAAATCAATGGAAGCATATACCACGTTCATGGATGGGAAGAATTAACATTATTAAAATGTCCATACTACCATGGCTGGTGGCTCAGTGGATAAGGCACTGGCCTGCGGACTCAAAGGTTGCTGGTTCTAATCCCCAGCCAGGGCACATAACCAGGTTGCAAACCAGGTCTCCAGCCAGGTCCATAGCTGGAGGCAGGTGAAAAGCAACCTTACACTGATGTCTCTCTCTACCTCTCCCAGTTCCCCTCTCTCTGGAAATAATAAAATCTTTTTTTAAAACGTCCATACAACCAAAGCAATCTATATATTTAGTGCAATTCCAATTAAAATACCAATGACATACTTCACAGAAATAGGAAAAGTATTTCAAAAATGTATATATGGACCCCAAAACATCCTTGAATAGCCTCAGCAATCTTGAGGTAGGAGGAATCACAATACTGGACATCAAACTATACTACAAGGCTACTGTCATCAAAACTGTCTGGAAAATTGAAAAATAAAATAATAAAAATAAATTTAAAAAACTGTCTGGAACTGGCATAAGAATAGACATATAGATCAGTGGAACAGAATAGAGAGCCCAGAAATTAACCCAGGACTCTATGCTCAGTTAATATTCAAACAAAGGTGGGAGGAACATAAAATGGAGTAAAAACAGTCTCTTCAACAAGTGGTGTTGAGAGAACTGGTCAGCAACATGCAAAAAGATAAAACTAGACCACCAACTTACACCATACACCAGAATGAACTCAAGATGGATAAAGGACTTAAACATAAGCCGTGTCACCATAAAGGTCCTGGAGAAAAATATAGGCAGTAAACTTTTGGATATCCTATGCAGAAATATGTTTATTGGTACTTCTCCAAGGGCAAAGGAAATAAAAGAGCAAATGAACAAATGGGACTATATCAAATTGAAAAGTTCCTGTTCAGCTAAAGAAAACACCAGCAAAATTCAAAGGGAACCAACTGTATGGGAAAACATATTTGTCAATGATACCTCAGACAAAGGTTTGACCTCAAAAATATATAAAGAACTAATGTGACTCAACACCAGGGAGACACACAGCCCAATTAAAAATTGGGAAATGCATTTGAACAGACAACTCTCTGAGGAAGACACACAAAAGGCCCAGAGGCATATGAAAGAATGCTCAACATCACTAGCCATCAGAGATATGCAAACTAAAACCACAATAAGATACCACCTCACACTTGTCAGAAAGGCAATCATCAACAAATCACAGAGGAAAGCAAAAAGGGTATGGATGTAATACAACAACAATAAAATTTTTAAAAAACAAATCAACAAAGAAGTAATGGTGATGATGCGGGGAAAAGGGAATCTTGGTGCACTTTTGGTGGGAATGTTGGCTGGTGCTATGGGGTTTCCTTAAAAAACTAAAAATAGAACTGCCTTTTGATTCAGCAATTACACTACTAGGACTATACTCAAAGAACCCTGAAACACCAATTCAGAAGAACATATGTACCCCTATGTTCACAACAGCGCTATTCACTATAGCCAAGTGCTGGAAACAGCCTAAGTGCCCATCAGTGGATGATTGGATCAAAAAACTGCTACATTTACACAATGGAATAATACTACATAGCAGAAAGAAAGAGCTCCCACCCTTTGCAGCAACATGGATGGAACTGGAGAGTATTATGTTCAGTGAAATAAGCCAGTCAGTGAAAGACAAATACCATATGATTTCACCCATTTCAGGACAATAATGAACAAAACAAACAACAAGCAAAACAGAACCAGATACATGAATACAATGAATAGGCCTTCAGTGGGCAGCGGGGATTGGTACGGAGTTGGGGGCAGCAGGGGGAAGGAGGAGGCAAATAAGGGGAGCAGTTTAGTATGGAAGTACCATAGACATGGACAACAAGTAGGACTGACTTTGGGGGTGAGTGGGTGGGTGGGGAAGGGGACAGAAGGGAGCAAAAATGGGATGGATGTAATACAACAACAATAAAATTAAATTTAAAGAAAAAGGAAAAACAGACACAAAGTAAGAGGGAAGAATTATTAAACCAAATCAAAATATTTATTTTTATTGATATAAAATACAGCATGCAACAAAGACATAACATAAACCATTTTGTACTGGAAAACAAGTTCTCAGAAATATAAGGAGAAATGTACCGAAATATAGTAGTGAGAGGTTTTAATAAGCTCCTTCAGTTTTTGACAAACAGAACCCACAAATACAGAGGACCTGAATATAATTTTTAAGTCTAACTTAATAGATATGTAATGAAAAGTTAAATTAATACGTCTTATGTCACAGATACAATAACTGACCCTTGCCCAGAGAAGCATGAAGGCTTTGGATAAGTGTTTCTTGTGAGCTAAATTTTTCACCACAATATTTTTTTATTACAGCAAACAAACAACAATAAAACAGCAGTTTAGTGAAATAAATCATGTGATATAACCACATGATGAATATTATTGAGTCAATAAAAATGTAAACTCTTTAGCATAAGAAAGTGTTGATGATATATGTCTAAGTTAAACAGCATACAGCAAAACATTTTACTCATTGTATCCATTTTTAAGAAAATGAAAAAGTATACATGCCTGTGTATGGGTGTGTAACTGACTAACCAAGAATAAGAATGAATATCCCAGATTTTGGAAATATGCCAGTATTGGGCTCCTTTGTGACTGACCAGTCATGGTGATAAATGACACCCAGTGATAAAGCTGGGGGCTTCTCTACGATGTGGAAATGTTCCCACTGTTAGTTATCCTGAGAGGAGGTTAGTTCTGGAGCACAAAGTGGTAGGTTCTGGTCTTTCCCAGAACCCAAGGGCAGGACATCCAAAATTAAGTGTAGAGAAGTTCAGAACAGTTCTTATGAAAGAGTATGCACATCTTTTACTTATATTTATGACTTTTAATTTACATATTAAATTTAAAATTTTATGTCTATGTATTCTTCCCATTTGTTCACAAATTATATTGATTAAATTAATTCTGATGAGAATTATATTAGTAGGAAATTTGTTTCAATAAATGGGAAAAAATTTAATATTATATATTTCAAATAATACCTCTGAGTCTTTCCAAATTTGGGAAATGTACATTCCTCAGTTTTTTCACTTCAATTTGAGTATCTGTCAACCAAAAATGTCAAATATACATTTAAGCCAATTAAAATAAAAGAAAACTCTGAATGGAAATTCATAATAATAATAATGGGTAAAAATTATTACATACTTACTAAAAGTTTTAAGTATATTACTTATTTATTCCTCATAATAACTTTATGATGTAAGCTACTATTACTTATCCCTATTTTTTAAATGAGGAAAATAAGGTACAGAAGGTTAAGTTACTTGCAGAGGGAGACACACAACTATTTAATGCTTCTATATTCCTCAGGAATACTGCCTCAAGAACAACCAAGCACTTGGTTCAGAGTTAACGCTAACTTATCCGAACCAATCAAGACCCAGCATAGGGCATCCTAACGCATACCAGGTGAGCACAAAGGTCAACATATCCCAAAATGAGGCTGAATAAGGGGAAAGAACTAAAATTCACAACTAAGGTCTGAAAGAGTAAGGACCAATTAGGAAGGGTTTAATTAGACTTAAAGAAGATGAAGCTAGGAATCCAGTCATAATGGTGGTGTAGGCAGACATGGCTCATCTCTTTGTACAACCACATAAAAATTTCAACTAAAATATAGAACAACTACCTGCCAGGAATTGAGTTGAATGGAAGTTTAACAACTATGGAATTAAAGAAACCACATCCATCCAGATAGGTAGGAGGGGCACAGATGCAGAAAGGGCTAGTCTCCACCCACATGTGGTAAATATTCAGGAGGGGTATCACAGGAGCAAGGAGTCCCAGGTCCACATCAGGGCCCCCACCCAGCCCAGGGTTCTGGTGCCAGGAAGATAAGTCCTCACAACTTCTGGCTACAAAAGCCATAGAGAATTGAGTTGGTGGAAGAAACTGCTAGAGCCCCAAGCAGTTCCTCTTAAAGAACCCACACACAGACTCACCTACTCACTTTCTCTGAGCTCCAGCACCAGGGTAGGTGCTTGAAAAGCACCAGTGGCAGATAAGGAATAGCTGAAGTGTCAGGCATCAAAGGGAGCAGAGGCCATTGTCTCTTTCTAAACCCTCCCCACATAGAGCTGGCAAGCTGATGCCTATCTGAGACTCCATCAACCTGGATAACACTGTTTGACACCTTGAAGATAAGCTCCTTTTCCATATGAATGACAGGTTTGGGATCATATTTCACAACTCCCTAAATCACAGGTAGCAAACACAAGGCCAGTGGGCTGAATCCAGCCCTCCACCATGTTTTATCCTGCCCAGCACCTTGTTTCTACCTGGCTCACTTAACTGTTAAGGGGTAGTTACATTTATACAGTACAGTCCTAAAGTTGCTTTCAGCCCTTTGAAGACAACCTCAAGGCTGATGTGGCCCTCACTGAAAATGAGTTTGACATTTCTCCCTAAATCCTCTCAAACAAGCAACAGCTGCCTCAGTGAGTTCCAAGCTTGGTACTAGCAGCAGTCAGCTTAGGTTCACAGCTTGGCTACACCTGGGAATCTCCAAGCCTAGCACTAATAGCAGTCATCAGATTGCTTTATAGCTCTGGCAGGGTGCCATGGGCAAAACATAGGTCAGGGCCTGCATCACTGGAGAAACCCTGGGATCAATGACAGACCATGTTGGAGCACCACCACCCTGCCCCTGCCCAACTGATCCTCCACAGAGGGCAGAGGTTGGTGGTCAGTGGTCACAGCCAGCCCTTGCAGCTGACTGGCCTGGGTAAATTCCTCCCATTGATCTTTCAACAGTAACCAAGGCTCAACTACAAGAGAAGGATGTATTCAGCCCACACAAAAGGCACACCTTGAGTACCCAGCTTGGGTGATAAGGGAGGCTATGCCACTAGACCCTACCGGACACTTACTACATTAAGCTACACTACCAAGACATGGAGTCAAAGCATCTCTACCCAATAAACAGAAACAAACACATGGAGGCTGCCAAATTGAGGAGGCCATGAAATATGGCCCAAATGAAAGAACAGATCAAAACCCCAGAAGAGAAAAAAACTAAACTAAGTGGAAATAGACAACCTACCTATTGGATGCAGAGTTCAAAACCTGGTGATCACGATGCTCAGAGAACTTATTGAATACAACCACAAAATAAAGGAAGAACCAAAGGTTATACAAAGTAAAAATAAAATAAAACAAACAAATATATATATAAAACCAACAGTGATGGGAAAGAAGCTTGGATTTAAATCAATGATTTGGAACAAAAGGAAGAAATAAATATTTACCTGGGACAGAAAGAAGAAAAAAATAATTAAAGAATATGAGACAATTAGGGAATTCTGGGACTTTAAACATACCAACATCTGAATCAAAGGGATGCCAAAAGGAGAAGAGGTAGAGCAAGAAAATGAAACTTATTTTTTAAATAATGAGAGTCTTTTCTTTTTTTTCCAGGAAACACTAAATGGCAGATGATGCTAGTACTGTGGGAGGACCAGGAGGCCCCAGGGGCCCTGGAATGGGAGGCCATGGCAGCTTCCTTGGAGGATTTGGCAGCTGCATCTGGGGCCAGGGTCACTGCCAGGGTGGAGGCTGTGGAGCTCGAGGAGAGAAGGCCAAGGACAGGGAGTGGATCCCCATCACCAAGCTGGGCCACCTCATCAAGGACATGAAAATCAAGTCCCTGGAGGAGATCTATCTATTTTCTCTGTCCATCAAGAAATCTGAGATTACTGACTTTTCCTTGGGGGCATCCCTCAAGAATGAGGTTTTGAAGATTATGCCTGTGCAAAAGCAGACATGTGCAGGTCAGAGGACTCGGTTCAAGGTATTTGTCACCATTGGGGACTACAACGGACATGTTGGTCTGGGTGTTAAGTGCTCAAAAGAGTATCTACTGCCATCCATGGGGCCATCATCCTGGCCAAGCTCTCTATTGTCCCTGTGTGGCAAGGCTACTGGGGGAACAAGATTGGCAAGCCATATACCATCCCTTGCAAGGTGACTGGGCACTGTGGCTCTGTGCTGTTGTGCCTCATCCCTGCCCCCAGAGGCACTGGCACTGGCAGTGCAGCCCCTGTGCCCAAGAAGCTGCTGATGATAGCTGGTAGTGACAACTGCTATACTTCAGCCAAGGGCTGCACTGCCACCCTGGGCAACTTTGCCAAGGCCACCTTTGATGCCATCTCTAAGACCTACAGCTATCTCACTCTCGACCTCTGGAAAAAGACTGTTCACCAAGTCTCCCTATCAGGAATTCACTGACCATCTTGTCAAGACCCATACCAGAATTTCTGTGCAGAGGACCCAGGCTCCAGCTGTGGCCACCACATAATTTTATATAAGAAAAATAAAAGTGAATTAAGCCTGTTAGAAAAATAAATAAATAAATAAGTGAACCTGGCAGATCAAGGAAAGCTATATGATGGGATTGCTTTGTATGGATGGAGGGAGCCAGAGTACAATGTCATGGAATTGTCTTATATCTCAAAAATCCCAAACTTACACCTGCATGTGAATCTCCTAATATGTCACAACAAAAAAATTTTTAGGCCCTGGCTGGTGGCTCGGTGAATAGGCGTCGGCCTGTGAACCCAAAGGTTGCTGGTTCAATTCCCAGCCAGGGCACATAACCAGGTTGCAAGCCAGGTCTCCAGCCAGGTCCATAGCTGGACTCAGTGAAAGGCAACCATACATTGATGTTTCTCTCCCTTCCCCTCTCTCTGAAAATAATTATATATATAATTAAATTATATATATATAAAAAAACATTAAAATATATATTTTTAAAGAAACATTAAAATATATATATATATATATATAGAAAATATATATAAAGAAAATTCCTAACAGATGTTATCCAGCCACTAGCATGGTCAGCTGCTTATGTGTGTGCATAGAGAAGTGCTAAGGTGCTTTATAGGGTCCAGAGTTAGTGTCAATTCCTGGGCTCAGTCTTTTGAGGAAAAAGGGTATACAGCTAGCTATCAAGATGCAGATGGTGCTGGATGATGAGAGAAGACAGATGGTATTAATACTGTAGTTGCTATGAAAAAGGATAAATTGGCATGAATAAACATTGGTCCAAGAGACATCGATTGATCATGTAGGTACTTTAATGGCAGCTCTATCTGGCTATTTGGCTGTCAATCTCTAGATCAATGATAAACAATCTCTAAATCGATGGTAGTTATAAACAAAATATTTTGGAAAGCATCCTGGAAAATGGGACCCAAACTGGAGGCTCAGTAGGAGCCTGGTTGGCTTGACACTCCATGGAAGCAGAAGCAGATCTCACTATTGAACAGGACAGTAGCAACTAGAGTTGATTAGAAGAGTAATATAGGTGGAGCAGGAATGAGAGGACAAGGCATTTTGGTAACAAAGTCCACCATTTCCAGGAAAGAGACCTGCTTTAAAGGGTGAGTCCATTGGACATTAATCTAGTATAGAGGTTTCTAGAGTCATTCTGCAATCAAAAGCAGGGCATAAGAGTTCAGCTGGTTCACCCAAACCTGTGCTTGACCAGGACATAGGCACTACAGTAGGGAGAATCCTGAATGGTTTCAAAGCCTTGTACATTCCTGTGGCTAGCAGGATTACATACTGTCCTACTTTACCAGGTTCACTGAGACACTGATTCCCCACCATGAATTCCAGTAAACTACAAGGTAAGTTGTTTGTTTTGATAGGTTCTCCCAGCATTTTGCACCATCACATGGCCTTTAATCTCAGTTAGATGTGTTCTAATTCCTCACATATAGCTAAATGCCTCCACAGTGTATACCTGCTTCCTTGATAAATGTAGCCAAGGACACAAAATCCTTTGGTTTAATACTTTTGCACAGTAGGACTACTCTGCTGCTCCCTGGCCTTCTGGATAAGGGTAATTTTGGCAGCTTAGAATGGCAGAGTTCAACACTAAGAAAGAGATGCCTTCCCTGTGTGTAATAAATGTGTGAGTCTCAGCTACTCAGATTTCAGTAGTTTAAGTACTAGGAGCCTAGATGTAAGGTCCACTCAAATCTGAGCTTCTAAATATTTAAAGTAGCTTTGACTGCAGCCACTCCCACACTGAGGTGATTGTTCTCAGCTAGAGTCAGCTCTAGGACTATGAAACTTCAGGACTGTAAGCACTAGCTAGATCCCAGATGAGAAAGGATAAGCACCACAGTAGTGCATTAGCCTTCATGAAATAAGTATTGAATGGCTGAAGTAGTGATTCAGACTATATTTGAGCAACTCCAAAATGGTCCAGGGTGAGGGGGGCATTGAGGGAGACTAATTTCAAATCTAACTCATCTTCAGACTCTTAAAGAGTTATTCCTTGTTTTTAATTAAAATCTAATTTATTTAATTTCCCATACTCTGTTCTACATTTGTCTCTTGGGGCCATAGAATCCTACCCATTCTTTTTTTTTTTTTTTTTTTTATTGTTGTTGTATTACATCCATCCCCTTTTTGCTCCCCTCTGTCCTCCTCCCCACCCAGAATCCTACCCATTCTTTCACGTGAAAATATCCGTCATATTACTGCAATTCCTTTCACTTGTCTCTACCTGGTGGCTCACTTGTGCGCATGCTTCAGTATGTCAATTTGTTTCTGAAAAGTGTGGTACAAAGAATTCAGTGCTCCAGGTGTAGTCCGATAGGTACCTAGTACGAGATTATCACTCTGTTGCTAGAGATGGTGGGCTTTGTTGTTGTTATCACATCAGAAATTTACTTGGTTAGCTATATTTGATTTTTTAAAAATCTCACCTGCCTTTCCACTCTTCCCTCAACTTAGTTACTGCAGTTGTTTGTGGAGCCAAGTTTAAGTCGTAATTTTTAGAACACAATACCTAACTTATGATCTTATCGTAATAATCATTTTTAATTTCATCTTATTAGCTATGACCACTATAGCCATTACAAAATGGAATTAACACTTAAAATAAGACATTAGGTTAGGCCCCACTCCTTCAGCCTCAGAAATGGATATACTACCTTGCAATACATATGCTACTGGATTTTGAGAGAGCAGTCTCGTATCCCCCTGTTTTCAGCTAGGCCGCCGCTAATTAAGCCCCGCCTCCAGAACGTCTCCCTGACCCCACCCCCGGCCCTCAGTTCCTAGGCGACCGGCGTCCGCCCCACCCACTCCTACCCCGAGGCGGAGCACTGAGCGTACGCGCTGATTGGCTGGCTGCGGCGCAGCTTGATGGCGTCGGGCTGACAAGCTCTAGTCCCAGCTGTGGCTCCGGGTGGAAGGACACCTGTATCAGGTGGCTGGCGGTCCGATTTGCTGTGGCCTTGGGGAGTGGACAGTGGAGGCACAAGCTGTCCGTAGTCTCCGCCATGAGTTTCCTCATAGACTCCAGTATCATGATTACCTCCCAGGTGAGCCACTGCCTCCTGCCGGGACTCCTCAGTCTCATTTTTCAGAACCTTTTTCTCGCTGCTACAGTGATGCCGGCTGAACCGTCTCGCTGTCCTCGCTCGCGGCCTGCGTCCGCCTCATCCGTTCCCGGAGCTCTGGGAGGGTGTGGAATTTACTGCGTCGTGTGCTCTCAGCCCTCGTTGTTGGGAGGCGGCTTGCGGCAGTCAGCATCCCTACTCAGATTCCATTCCACCCTGATTCTACCCTCCGCTTTCCTGTACTTTTGGAAGGGGTCAGGTTGCGGAGCTGTCCCCGAAGCGCCCCTATGCTTCTGCACTGCGCTCCTGACCCAGGAATTGAGGGGAAGGTGTGGTTCTGGGCTCAGAGTGCTCAGCAGGCCAAGCGGGGTGGCTCCTGGGGACACGTGGAGGCTTTGCTGGTTAGTTGTCATATGTTGAATCCAGGTGTAGAGGAGTTTGGCTGCCATCACTTGAGAAATCTTCAAAGTGTTAGGTTTCCTTTGTGCATTAACACATTCTTTATCCTCTGTTTGCTGCCCTTTTTGAATCTCTTTCTGACATTCCTTTCTTCCCAATTGGCCACCTTCATTCGTACTGTCAATGAACTTAAATAAAGCTCTGAGGGCACAAACAAAAATAAGACACTGACTATCACTGCTCTTGAAAAGCTTCATCTAGTAAGCCTCCTACTTGTACTATGTCATTCATTTTCTTCATAGCACTTATCATTTATGTATTTGTTTATGAATTTATTTACTGAGATTCTGTCTCATTGATAGCTGTATCCCCCCTTAAGTGCAAGCACTTAATAAGTATTTGTTGCCCAAGTCTTAATATTTGGAGAAGCTCAGAATACCTAATTATGGATCTCCCCACCACCACCACTTCATTTTTCCAGTCATTTAAAGTACTTTTTAAATTTGTACTGTTCTGTTGAATTTATTGGGGTGCAATTGGTTAACAAAATCATACAGCTTTCAAGTGTATGAGTCTATAATACATCATTTGTATATTGTATTGTATATTCACAACCCAAGTCTCCTCGATCATCATTGATCCCCCATACTCTCTTCTAACTGCCTCCCCACCCCCATTTCCCTCTGGTAATCACCATCTTGTTGTCTGCATCTAAGAAGGTTTTGTTTTGCCCAGCAACCCCCATTTCCTCTGGCAGCTGTCAGTTCTCTATGTGTCTGTTTCTATTTTGTTAGTTTATTTTGTTTATTAGAGTCCATATATGAGTGAAATTACATGACACTTACCCTTCTCTAACTAGCTTATTTCACTTAACATAATGCTCTCCAGGTCCATCCATGCTAGTACAATGGGTAAGAGTTCTTTCTTTTATACAACAGAGTAGTAATCCATTGTGTAAATGTACCACAGCTTTTTTATGCACTCATCTACTGATAGACACTTGGGCTGCTTCCAAATCTTGGCTCTTGTAAATAATGCTGCAATAAACAAATGTGCGCATATATTCTTTTGAATTCATGTTTTGGGTTCCTTCAGATATATTCCCAAAAGTGAAATCATTGGAACATAAGGCAGTTCCAATTTTATTTATATTTTTGAAATTAAAAAATAATTTTATTGTATTTTTCCCATCATCATTTAATCCTCTTGTACCCTCCCCACCCAGCAATCACCACACTGTTGCCTGTGTTCATGAGTTCTTTTTCTTTTTTGCTCCATCCCTCCGTCCCTGTCATTCCCCTTTCCACTAGCTGTCATCCTGCTCCCCATCTATCAGTCTATCCCTGTTTTTCTTATTAGTTCAATTTGTGTTTATTAGATTCCATAATGAGTGAAATCATATGGTATTTGTCTTCCTCTGACTGACTTATTTCTCTTAGTATAATGTTCTCCAGTCCATCCATACTGTTACAAAGGTAAAATTTTCTTTTTTATTTATGGCCAAATAATATTTCATTGTATAAATGTCCCATAGTGGTGTTTGTGTGTGTGTACATATTTAGTTTTATTGTAACAAAGCAACTTATGCACTTTTAACATTTAAAACTGAGCATCATCTTTCCAATGAAACAAAAAGAAAATTTTAAAATAAACAGGAACAAAATTAGAATAGAGAAATGTCAATTCTGAATAAGATCCCACAGGTTCTGCTGATTCTAGCATTGAGTTGCAGAGCTTGAGCCATCATTAGGAGAAATTTTATTTTAAAAGTGTCGTCTTAAATTGCAAGGATGTCCATTTAACATCACAATTAAGCCATGCCAAAGAAGAAGCCATGTTGTCAAAATGCTCACTTAACCCGCCCAAACATGTCAAACCCACCCTTTGCTGACCTTCTATAAACCCCCTTTTAAAATTTTTTTTAAAAAACAAGAAAAAGTAGACAAATACATGTTGGCAAATGCTAACTGTCCGTATCCACATAGAGACACAATGTAATCTCTGAGCCCAATATACAGAAAAGGAGGGAAAAAGCTAGAATTCTTTGCACTACCACACAGAAGCCTA
>PVIW01005402.1:60497-107578 GCA_004026585.1 Noctilio leporinus
GGGGGGGGGGGGGGGGGGGGGGGGGGGGGGTCCAGTACATTTTGTTTCTGTATATGACTCTGTTTTTTAAATCCACATCTCTCCTTCATAGTAATTTTTAAAGAAATGTTTAAAACACTAAAAAAAATTAAACACTAAAACTATGAACATTGAAATGACAACAATTCACAACTATCAACAAATGAATCTAAGAAATAAATTAAAAACTAAGCAAACAACCAGAACAGGAACAGAATCATAGGTATGGAGATCATTTAGAGGGTTATCAACTGGGAGGGGAAGGGGAGAATGGGGGAAATGGTGCAGGGAGAGAGAAGCATAATTGATAGGAAGAAAATAGACAAGTTAAGACTAGTATAGGAAAGGGTGAAGCCGAAGAACTTACATGCACGACCCATGGACATGGACTAAGAGGGTGATTGCTGGAGGTAGGAGTGGTACCATACCTTCCTTCCCCTCAACATCATCATCTTCTTCACTTTCATCCTTATCCCCTCTTCATCAATATCTTCCAGCCCTTCCTCTCCTTCCCCTTCATCATTCATATCAGGGACCAAGTAGTACTACTATAATGAATTTGGCCAAATATCATCTTTGATGACTTCTCCTAACTCCTCTGCACCTGCATCAGAATGGTCAATAAACTGAGTTAAAAAGCTCTCTGGTTCCTCATGCTGCCTCTTCCTGCTGACTTTATTCTGTGTTTGACTTGAACAATTTATCAAATCCTTTCCAGGTTTCCATTTGATTTCAGTGGACCACCACTCTCATTCAGATGAAATTCTTTTTCTTAAATAAGTCCCTTTAACCTTTCATGTAATAATGGCTTGGTTATGATGAACTCCTTTAGCTTTACCTTATTTGGAAAGCATTTTATCTGCCCTTCCATTCTAAATGATAGCTTTGCTGGATAGAGTAATTTTGGTTGTATTCCTTGCTTTCCATCACTTTGAATACTTATTGCCAGCCACTTCTTGCCTGCAGTTCCTTTTTTTTTTTTGTATTTACATATAAGAATAAATTTACTTCAAAATATAACTTTTATGGTATGTTGTTTATTTTACTAAGATTTTGCCTGCAAAGTTTCTTTTGAGAAATCAGCTGATAATCTTATGGGAACCCCTTTTTAGGCAACTTTCTGCTTTTCTCTTGCTGCTTTTAAAACTTTTGTTTTATTTTTAACCTTTGGCATTTTAATTATGATGTGGTCCTCTTTGGTACAACTTGTTTGAGATTCTTTGTGCTTCCTAGACCTATATGTCTATTTTCTTCACCAAAATAGGGAAGTTTTCTCTCATTTTTCTAAATAAGTTTCACTTTCTTGCTCTTCCTCTTCTTCTGGCATCCCTATGATTCAGATGCAGGTATGTTGATAGTTGTCCCAAAGGTTCCTAATCCTCTCCTCATTTTCTTTAATTCTTGTTCCTTCTTTCTGTTTCAGGGGAATGTTTATTTCTTCCTTTTGTTCCAAATCATCAATTTGAATCCTGGCTTCCTTCCCATCAGTTGGTTTCCTGTATATATATTTTTTGTTTTCACTTTATATAACCTTCACTTCTTCCTTTATTTTGTGGCTGTACTCAATGAGTTCTCTGAGCATCCTTATCACCAGTGTTTTGAATTCTGCATGTGATAAGTTGTCTATTTCTTTTTTGTTCTTTTTCTGTGGTTTTGATTTGTTCTTTCATTGGGACCACATTTTTTTCTTTGCCTACTCAATTTGGCAGCCTCCCTGTGTTTGTTTCAGTGTATTGGGTAGAGCTGCTTTGACTCCGTGTCTTGGTAGTGTAGCCTAATGTAGTAGATGTCCTGTAGGGTCCAGTGGTATAGCCTCTCCTATCACCCAAGTTGGGTACTCAAGGTGTTAAGAGTTGAGCTTTGATTGCTATTAGCAGATCATTGTGAGGAATTTGCCCAGGGCAACCTACCTGAACTATAAAACAATCTGAGATGGCTGCTACTTGTACTGGGCTTGGAGATTCCCAGGTGAAGCCAAGCTATGAATTTAAGCTGGCTGCTTCTAGTGTCAGGCCTGGAGCTCATTAAGGCCAGCTTTTGTGTTTGATATGACTTAAGGAGTTGTGAACCTTGAGCCAAGACCAGCCATTCTTATGGAAAAACACCTTGGGTAGGGTGCAGTCTCTGGGGATCACCAAG
Source organism: Noctilio leporinus (assembly GCA_004026585.1). NCBI lineage: Eukaryota > Metazoa > Chordata > Mammalia > Chiroptera > Noctilionidae > Noctilio > Noctilio leporinus. The sequence goes on from PVIW01005402.1 coordinate 62,655, forward strand.
GTCTTTTAAACAGTGATTTCCAGGTTTATGAAGTCTTAAGATATGGCACCATCTAGCTTGCTGTCAGGGGAGGGTCTAGAAAGAGAGTATGGGAGCTTCTGGCCAAGGTGGTGGCGTAGTGTCTTTCTCCACAACTAAGAAGAAATACATCTACCTCAAAACTGGAGACAACCAGAAGTTTCAGAAAGTCAAGCGTCACAGAAGTCCAACAGATGAACATATAAAGGAGAAATACTCATTGAGACAGGTAGGAGGGGTGGAGCCAGGACAGAGAGAACATGGTTTTGCAGCACAGCACAGTGGCTGTGGCCAGCCAGCAGAAAGCACAGACACACATTAGAAATATCAGGGACACCTGGGGAGCACTTCCAGCACCAGACCAGACGACTCCTGTGCCAGGGGGAAAATAAAGCCACATTGCTTCTGACTGTGAAAAACAAGGGGAGGTGGGGGCTGGGACAGTGGAAGAAACTGCTTGTCTTTCAGCAGAGTCTGTTCAGAGAGCCCCCACAGTCCTGAAATGTCCACAGACCCACCCATTCTGGGAACCAGGGCAAGGGCAGCAGCTAGAGAAGTGTTAAGTCCCATGCAAAAAGTGGGAGAAGTGCCTGGAAAAGGGATGAGTGATGAGCAAGCAGCATTGTTCCCTCTCTGACCCCTCCCCCACACAGTACCAGAGTGTGGTGACACAGGTTGGCCTGCACTGATGAATACCTAAGGCTCTGTCCCTTGCAAGATAACAGGTTTGACAGCTCTACCTGAGACAAAGGCAAACACAAGAGCCTGTCAAATTGAAGAGACAGAGAAGTATGGCCCAAAAGAGGGAACAGATAAAAGTTCTAGTGAGAGAACTAAGTGATGAGGAGATAGCCAACCTAACAGATTTGGAGTTCAGAATGCTGGTGACAAAGATGCTCACAGTCTTGACAAATGCTTGAGTATGGCAAATGCATAAGGGAATAAGTAAAGGCTGCACTAGTTGAAACAAAAGAATATCCATATGAAACCAATGGTGAAGGGAAGAAAACCAGGATTCAAAGTAATGCTTTAGAAAATAAGGAAAAAATAAACAGTCTACCCATACAGAATAAGGAAATAAGAATTGAAAAAATGAGGAGAGGCTTAGGTACCTCTGGGACAACTTTAAATATTTCAAAACCTGAATCATAGGGGAAAAAGAAGAGGAAGAACAAGAAATTGAAAACTTAAGCAGAAAAATAATGACAGAGAACTTCCCAAATTTGGCAAATGCAATAGACATACAAGCCCAGGAAGCACAGAGTCCCAAACATGCTAGATCCAAATTGAACCACACCAAGACACATCATAATTAAAATGCCAAAAGTTAAAGATAAAGAGAGAATCCTAAAAGCAGCAAGAGAAAAGAAGAGAGTTACCTACAAAAGGATTCCTATAAGACTATCAGCTGATTTCTCAAATTTTACAGGCAAGAAGGGCCAGGAAAGAAGTATTCAAAGTGATGAAAAGCAGGGACCTACAACCAAGATTACTCTCCAGCAAAGCTATCATTTAGAATGGAAGGTCAGATAAAGTGCTTCCCAGACAACGTAAAGCTAAAGGAGTTCATCACCAATTCATTATTATATGAAATGTTAAAGAGACTTATTTAAGAAAAAGAAGATCAAAACTGAACATTAAAATGACAAACTCAACAATAAAACCTAAAAAATGAAAACAAATTAAGCAAACAACCAGAATAGGATCAAAATCATAGGTATGGGGGTCATTGAGAGGGTTATCAGCTGGGAAGGGGAAGGGGGTGAAACAAGACAATAATGCAGGGATTAGGAAACATAATTGGTGGTACAATGGGAAGTTAAGAATAATATAGGAAAGGGTGAAGCCAGAGAACTTATATGCATGACCCATGGACGTGAACTAAAGGGGGTGGGATTGCTGGAGGGAAGGGAGATCCTGGGCAGAAGGGAGCAAAGGGAAACAAAATAGGAACAACTGTAATAGCATAATCAATAAAATATACATAAAAATAATAACAGAAAAAAAAAGAGACAATGGCCTCTGCTCACCTTGATGCCTGATGCTTTAGTTTCTCCTTGTATACCTGGTGTGGAGCTGGGAATCCTGGTTCCTGAGATATCCCCCCTGAAGTTTTATCCACCATGCATGGGTGGAGACCAACCCTTTCTGTGTCTATGCCCCTTCTACCTATCTGGATGGATGTGGTTTCTTTAATTCCATAGTTGTCAAACTTCCGTTTCAATTACCAATATTTCTGGCTGGTGATGGTTCTATATTTTAGTCATAATTATTATGTAGTTGTGCAAAGACATGTGCCATGTCTTCCTATGCTTCCATCCTGACCAGATTCACCCTTTAGTTGTTTTATCTCCTCATCTACTGATGGACACTTAGGCTGCTTCCATATCGTGGCCATTGTAAATAACACTGCAATGAACATAGGGGTGCTTATGTTTTTTCAAATTTGTGTTTTGAATTCCTTTGGGTGTATTCCCAGGAATGGGATCACTGGGTCAAAAGACAGATTTATTTTTATTTTTGACATATCTCTATACTGTTTTCCAAAATGGCTGCTCCATTCTGCATTCCCAAGGGTTCTCTTTTCACCACATCCTCACCAATACTTGTTGTTTGTGGATTTATTGATGATGGCTATTCTGATAGGTATGAGGTGATATCTCATTATGGTTTTAATTTGCATTTTTCTGATGATTAGTGACAATTAGCATCTTTTCATATATCTATTGTCCATCTATATGTCCCCTTTGAAGAAATGTTTATTCAGTTGTGTGCCAATTTTTAGTTGTATTCCATGGGGTATTTTTAGTGTTTAGTTGAATAAGTTCTCAAAAATTTTGGATATCAACCCCTTATTCAATATATCATTGGTGAACATGTTCTCCCATTCACTGGGTTCTCTTTTCATTTTGTTGGTTTCCTTTCCTGTGCAAAAACTTTTTCCCTTAATGTAGTCCCGCATGTTTAATTTGTTTTGTTTCCCTTGCCTGAGATAATATATCGGAAAGAAAATATTGCTATTAGAAATGCCCAAGATTTTACCACCTATGTTTTCTCCTAGAATTTTTATGGTTTCAAATATAACATTTAAATTTGTAATCCATTTTGATTTTATTCTTGTATATGGTGTAAGAAAGTGGTCTGATTTCATTTTTTACATGTATCTGTTTAATTTTCCCAACACCATTTATTAAATAGACTATATTTACCCCATTGTCCATTTTGCCCATATGCCTCCTTTGTCAAATATTAATTGACCATAAAGGTATGAGTTTATTTCTGGGCTATCTGTTCTGTTCCATTGCTGTATATGTCTTTATGTCAGTATCATGTTGTTTTGATTACTGTGACCTTATAGTTTGATATCAGGTAGCATGATTCTCCCATCTTTGTTATTCTTTCTCATGATTGCTGTAATTATTTGGGGTCTTTTTTGGCACCATATAAGTGTTTGAAATATTCTAGTTCTGTGAAATACACCATTGGTATTTTTATAGGAATTATGTTGAATCTAGATTGCTTTGGGTAATATACAGGGTGCATGTGATCAATTGGCAAAATTTTAGTAAATTAAATAACATACCCCAAAAGTGTTATATTTTCAAATAAACTTATATGTAAATACATAAACATAGTCATTATTTTTTTAACTGTTCAAAAAAGTCTCCATTTGCTGCAATACTAGACTCAATTTGACTTCGGAATCTTGGGCATGCTTTCATTAACTTTCCTTTATCCATGGACATCATCATGTTTTCAATCTTAGCTTTAATAGCCTCTTTATTGGAATGAGGTTGTTTATGAACTTCCCTCTCAAAATGTTCCATACATAATAGTCTAAAGGATTTGCATCTGGTGAAGTAGGCAGCCATATTTCCTTTGACCAGAATTCAGGAACATTGACACTGAGACTTACTTTTTTTTTGTTGTTTGTTTGTTTCCTTTCCTTTCCTTTTCTTTTTTTAACATTTTATTTATTATTTCCAGAGAGAGAGGAAGGGAGAGAGGCAGAGAAGGAGAGAAACACCAATGTACAGTTGCCTTTCACCTGCCTCCAGCTACAGACCTGACTGGAGACCTGGCTGGAGGCCTGGCTTGCAACCTGGTTATGTGTCCTAGCTGGGGAATCGAACCAGCAACCTTTCCGTTTGCAGGCCGACGCCTTATCCACTGTGTTGCCAGCCAGGGCTGACACTGAGACATTCTTGCACCTTTTTGGCATTATGTTCTGGTGCACCATGTTGTTGGAAGATAAAATTACGTCCTTTTGTGACTTGCCTCATACATGGTACAACTACTTCTCTCAAAACATCAAGGTAGAGTGGGGAGGAAGAGGCAAAGAAGGGGAGCAGTTTAGACAAGAACCTAGTATGGAAAAACCATGGACATGGACAATATGTGGGATTGACTTTGTGGAGGAGTGGGTGGGTGGGGAAGGGGACAGAGGGGAGCAAAAAGGGGATGGATGTAATACAACAACAATAAAATTAAAAGAAAAAATTTAAAAAAAATTTAAATTTAAAAAAAATCCAAGTAAATATCCTGGATCTTCATTGATGATCTCCTGGATTCTGTGTATAATATCTGGACTTGTGCCATCCTTACATACCTTACATCCTTTCCTTCTTGGTGTGGTGACATCAGAATCAGCATCATACACCTTCTTCACATTGTAAACTGCATGTAAAGGGATGTTATTGAAGTCTGCAATTTCCTTAGCAGTTCGCCCTGCAGGCAGTCCAGAAATTATGGTTGCTCTAACATCGTATTCCTTCAACATGAAGGTTGCTCTCAGAATTTAATACTTTATATCTGAAACAATGATGTTAAATCATAACCTTAGAAATACAGTTTTTCAAAATTAATAAGAAACATGTGAAATAAGGAGATACGAAGTTATTGCCAATGTATTGCACGTACCTTGTAGACATTTTAATGATTTTATTCTCCCTATTCATAAACACTGTGTGTGCTTCCAGTTATTTGTATCTTCAATTTTTTTCTTATAAATTTTCCAAGTGCCGGTCTTTTACGTACTTTTACATAGGTATTTTTATGCTATTGTAAATGGGATTACTTTCTTAGTTCTCTTTCCAATAGCTTATTAGTGTACAGAAATGCAGATGATTTCTGGATATTTATTTTTTTATTTACTATTTTACTGAATTCATTTATCAGTTCTAGTAGTTTTGGGCATAGTCTTTAGGATTCTCTATATATATGGTATCAACTCATCTGCAAATAATGACAGTTTTACTTCTTTCTTTCCAATTTGGATGCTTTATTTCTTCTTCTGGTCTAATTGCATAGGAGCTCCAGCACTTTGCAGAATAAAAGTGGTGAAAGTAGACATCCCTCTCTTGTTCCCTAACATACAGGAAACACTTACAGTATTTTCTCCTTTCATTTTAAAGTATATTGGTTATACTGTTACTATTGTCCCAAATTCTTTTCCCCTTGCTCCCCTGCACCCAAGATCTCCATTTCTCCTGAAATACCACCCCCTCATTAGTTCATGTCTATGGGTTGTGCATATAAGTTCTCTGATTTCACCTTTTCCCGTATTATTCTTAATTCGTCCCTGTCTAATGTGTACCCACCAATTATGTTTCCTAATCCCTGCACCATTTCCCTATTTCACCTCTTTCCCCCTCCCAGCTGATAACACTCCCAGTGATCTCCATACCTATGGGTCTGGTCCTATTCTGGTTGTTTGTTTAGTTTGTTTTTATTTTTTATTTTTTAGGTTCTCTTGTCAATGGTTCAGAATTTATTTTCTTTTTAATGTTCATAATTTTGATCCTCTTTTTTCTTAAATGAGTCCCTTTAACATTTCACATAATAATGGCTTGGTGATGATGCACTGCTTTAGCTTTTTCTTGTCTGGGAAGCACTTGATCTGCCCTTCATTCTAAATGATAGCTTTGCTGGAAAGTGTCATCTTGGTTGTAGGTCCTTGCTTTCCATCACTTGGAATGCTTCTTGCCACTCCCTTCTTGACTGTAAAGTTTACTTTGAGAAATCAGCTGATAGTCTTATAGGAATTTCTTTGTAGGTAACTTATTTTCTCTGCTGCTTTTAAGACTGTCTCTTTTTTTTTTTTTTTGGTGTTTTGATGTTAATTTATTTTATTTTATTTTATTTTTTTCAAGACTCTCTCTTTATCTTTAACTTTTGGCATTTTAATTATGATGTGTCTTGGTGTGGTCCAATTTGGATCTAGCATGTTTGGGACTCTGTACTTCCTGGACTTGTATGTATTTATTTCTTTTGCTAAATTTGGGAAGTTGTCCTTCATTGGTTTTTTTCACACAAGTTTTCAGTTTCTTGCTCTTCCTTGTCTTCTTGCTCCCCTATGATTCAGACGGTGGCACATTTAAAGTTGTCCCAGAAGTTTTTAGTCCTCTCCTTGTCTTTTTCAATTCTTGTTTCCTTATTCTATATGGGTATACTGTTTATTTCTTCCTTATGTTCCAAATCGTTGATTTGAACCCTGTTTTTCTTCCCTTCACAATTGGTTTTGTATATATTTTCCTTCGTTTCACTTAAACTCACCTTCTCTTCTTCTGCGTTTGCCATATTTAAGCATGTCTGTCAAGTTTGTGAGCATCTTTATCACCAGGCTTTTATTTATTTATTATTATTATTTTTTTAATCACCAGGCTTTTAAACTGTGCATCTGTTAGTCTGGCTATTTATTTGTCACTTAGTTTGCCCACTGGGACCCTGATCTGTTCCCTCTTGAGCCATATTTCTCTGTCTCCTTATCTTGACAGTCTCCTGTGTTTGCCTCTGTGTCTTAGGTAGAGTTGTCACACCTATTACATAGTAAGGGGTGGAGCCTTGGATATTATCATCAGTATAGGCAACCCTTTTCACCACACTGTAGTGCTGTATGTGGTGCTATATATGGAGGAGGGGTCTGAAAGGAAACAATGCTGCTTGTTCAGCACCCCTTTTCCAGGCACTTCTCCTGCTTCCTATATGGAACTAGCTCCTCTCTAGTTGTCCTGGCCATGATTCCCAGAGTAGGTGTGTCTGTGTATGTTCAAGGCCTATAGGAGCCTCTAAACATACAGACTGCTGAGAGACTGGCAGTTTCTTCCTCCACCCCTACCCCCAGTTATTTTTACAGTCAGAAGCATTGTGGCTTTATTTTCCTCCTGGTGCTTGAACCATGAGCTGTGTTGTCTGGGCTGGTGCTGGGAGCACTCAACAGGTGTCCCTACTGTGACTGCACTTTTCACTGGTTGGCCACAGTCACCATCCCAGTGCAGCTGCTGTGCCTCCAAACCATTCTGCGAAACTGCTCTGCTAAATCATGCTCTCTGACTTGGCTCCATCCCTCCTACCTGTCTAGATAAGTATTTTTTTCTTTCTATCTTTTGTTTGTTGAACTTCCATGCAGCTCAACATTCTGGGATTTCTGTTTATCTCTAGTTTTGAGGTAGATGTACCCCTTTATGGTTGTGGAGGGAGATGCAGCATGTCTATCTACACCTCCATCTTGCATCAAATCTCATTCCTGTTTTCCTCCTTGAGTATTATATTGGCTGTTGTTTGGTCATATATGGCTTCTAATACACTGAGGTATGTATCCTATCTTCCCACTTTGCTGAGAGTTTTTATCATAAATGGGTGCTTGATTGTATGGTTTTTCTGAATCTGTTGATATGATTATGTGATTTTTTTAATCCTTCATTTTGTTACATTTATTGCTTTGTGAATATTGTACCAACCTTACATCCCTGGAATAAATCCCACTTCATCACAGTGTATGATCTCTTTAATGTATTGTTAAATTCAGTTTGCTAATATTTTATTAAGGAATTTAGCATCTATTTTCATCAGGGTTATTGGCCTATAATTTTCTTGTGGTAACCTTATCTGATTTTGAAATTAGGATAATGCTGGCCTCATAAAATGAGCTTGGGAGCCTTCCCTCCTCTTAAATATTTTGGAATAGTTTGAGAAGGAGAGGCGTTAGTTCCTCTCAGAATGTTTGGTAAAATTCACCTGTGAAGCCATCTGATCCAGGACTTTTTGTTTGTTGGGAGTTTTTTGTTTACTTCTTCAATTTCACTAGTTGTAATCTGGCTGCCCAGAAATTCTGATTCTTCCTAATTTAGTTTTGGAAGATTGTGCATTTCTAGGTATATATTTGTTCATAATATCTTCTTACAATCCTTTGTACTACTTTGGTGTCAGTTCTTAGTTCTCCTCTTTCATTACTAATTTTATTCGTTGGTTCCTCCCTCTTTTATTCTTGAGGAGTCTAGTTAAAGGTTTGTCCATCTGTTTATCTTTTCCTAGAGGCAGCTCTTTGTTTCACTGATTGAGCTTATGTATTTTTAGACATTATTTTGTTTATTTCTGCTATGATCTTTATTATTTCCTTTCTTCTTACTTTGGGCTTTGTTGTTCTTTTTTTAGTTGCTTTAAGTGTATATAGACTTTATTTGAGATTTTTTTGTTTCTTGGGGTAGGCTTGTAATCCTATGAATTTCCCTCCTAGTACTGCTTTCACTGCATCCCAGAGATTTTAGGTTGTTGGTGTGTTCATTTTCATTTGCTTCCAGGAATCTTTTTATTTCTTTTTTGATCTCATTATAACCCATTTATTGTTTAGTAACATGTTATTTGGCCTCCATGTCTTTTTGTGTTTTCCAGTTCTTTTCTTATGATTGAGTTCTAATTTTGTACCATTATGTTTAGAGAAGATGCTTGATATGACTTCAGTCTTCTTAAATTTATTGAGATGATTTGTGTCCTAACATGTGATCTATTCTAGAAGATATTCCATGTGCCCTTGAAAAGAATGTACATTCTGCCTTTTGGAGTGAAATGCTCTGAAGATATCAATTAAATCTATCAGATCTAGTATGTCATTTAAGGCCACCATTTCCTTATTGATTTTCTGTATGGAAGATCTATTCATTGATGTCAGTGGGCTATTAAAATCCCCTACTATGACTGTATTACTATCAATCTCTCTTTTTATGTCCACAAGATATGCTTTATATATTTAGGTGCTCCTATGTTGGATGCATAAATGTTTACTAGGGTTATATCCTCTTGGTGGATTGTTTCATTTAACATTATGTAGTGTCCTTCTTTGTCTCTTATTAATAGCCTTTGTTTTAAACTATTTTGTCAGATCTAAGTATTGCTACCACAGCTTCTTTTTCCTTTCCATTTGCATGAAATCTTTTTTCATTCCTTTATTTTTAGTCTGTGTGTACCCTTTGTTCTCAGATGAGTCTCTTATAGATAGCATACATATGGGTCTTATTTTTTTATCCATTCAGCCACCCTGAATGGATACATTTAAAGTGATTATTGATAGGAATATATTTATTGCCATTTTATCCTTTTAACTATGTTTTTTTATTTTTCTTCTCCATCTTCACCTCCTTCTTCTTTTTCGTCCCTTCCTCCTACTTCTTCCTTTTCATCGCCTCCTTTTTTTTCTCCTCCTTTTTCTTCTTCCTTCTCCTCCTCCTTCACTTTCAACTTTGTCTTCACCTTCTTCCCAATCCTTGCCTATCTCCTTCTTCCTCCTCCTCCTCCTCATTCTTTCTCCCATTAACATTTCTTGTAATACTGGTTTGGTGGTAACAAGCTCCACTAGTGTTTCTGTGTCTGGGAAGCTCTTTATTTCTATTTTAATTTTAAATGATAGCCTTGCTCAGTAAAGTAGTCTTCATTTTAGGTCCTTGCTTTTCATCACTTTGAATATTTCATGCCATTCCCTTCTGGCCTGAAATGTTTTTGTTGAGTAATCAGCTAATAGTCTGTGGGGTCTTTCTTATAGATAACTAACTTTCTTTCTCTTGCTGCTTTTAAGACTATTTTCTTTGTCAAAAAAAAAAAAGATTCTCTCTTTGTCTTTAAACTTTACCATTTTAATTGTGATGTGTCTTGGTATGAGCTTCATGTTGTTTGTGACTCTCTACATTTCTTGGACTTGTGTGTCTTTTTTCTTCAACAGGTTAGGGATTTGGGAGTTACTATTTCTTCAAATAGATTCTTGATCCTTTGCTCTCTCTTTCTTCTCATTCTGTACCCTTGTGATGCTGATGTTGTTACAGTTTATCTTATTTCAAAAGTCCCTTAAACTGTCCCTATATTTCAATTATTTTTAGGTTTTTTTCTTCTTTGGGTGTTTTTTGTTGTTGTTGTTGTTGTTTTTTTACTTTGTCCTTCAAAGTACTGATTTGATCCTCTGCTTCATCTAACATATTGTTTACTTATTTCAGTATATTCTTTATTTCAGATATTATATTCTTCATTTCTAAAATGGTCCTTTTTTATGGTTTCTGTGTCCTACTTTATGCTGTTGAATATCCTTATAATCATTCTTTTAAACTCTACATCTGATAAGTTGCTTGCCTTCATTTCTTTTACTTTCTTTTTGTTTGTTTTTGTTTTTGGAGATTTCTTCTGTTCATCATTTGGAGTATGTTTCTTTCTTTTCTCTTCTTCTTTATAAAAATTTGATCTTTATTGTATCTTTTCCATCACCATTTAGTCCCCTTATATTCCCCCCTGAGCAATCACTACACTGTTGTCCATGTCTGTGAGTCCTTTTTCCTTTTCACTCAGTCCCCACACCCCCTCACCTTCCACCCCTAATAGCTATTATCCTGCTGTCCATCTATGAATCTGTGCCCATTTTCCTGTTAGTTCAGTTCATTAGATTCAATATTTGAGTTAAATCATATGGTATTTGTCTTCCTATAATTGGTTTATTTCACTTAGCATATTTTTTTCCAGATCCATCCATACTATTGCAAGGATAAACTTTCTTCTTTTTTTTTCAGCTGAGTAGTATTCCATTATATAAATGTCCTGTAGTTGTTTCATCTACTCATCTACTGATGGACACTTGGGGTGCTTCAGTATCTTGGGGCATGTTTCTTTGTCTTCCCATTGTCGCTGCCTCTTTCTGTTTGTTTCTATAAATTAGATAAATCTGCCATGACTCTCAGTCTTGGTTGGGTGGCCTTATGTAGCACATGTCCAGTGGTATAGTCTCTTTGATCACCTACTTGCACTGGATGCTCCAGGAACGTCCCTTGTTTGGGTTATCTAGGCCTTCCTGTTGTAATTGGGTCTTCATTGCTATTGGCTCATTCATGCATGGGATTGACCATCAGGCTGGCTGCATGTAAGACTCAACCCTGACCATAATATGCAAGCTTCTGTGTAGGTGCTACCAGAATGTAGGTGCTACTCAGAAATGTAAGTCACCTCAACAGGATCTTGCGTCTGCCGAGATACCCCTTGGATATGCTGCTTGTGCAGTTTATTGGATCCTGCTCTGATGTTGTCTGAAGCTGGCCACCGAGGATGTTGGTTCTGGGCCTTTGGTGAGGGACTCTGGTACAGACCAATATCAGTCACTGCCTATGACTGGCCCTGAGCAACCTGTTTGGCAATACAAGCAATCCACAGTTTGTGCTGCCTTTGCCGGGCCTGGGTATGCATGGAAAGAACCAAGCTGTGTACCAAGACCAGCTTTTACCAGCACTGGTTCTGGGGGCAGGTCATTCCCAAGGCACCCTGAGATCCACCTTTGCCTACCTCCACCTGCTGGCTGCCTGTTAGTTTCAGTCACTGAAACAGCCTCTAGTGGTATTCAAATTGCATGAGGTACATTCTCAGTAAGCCCCCAAGTAGGGGCAAGAGGTGTTCACCAGATTGATTCAGAATCTAACTTGGTGCCAGTTCTGGGTCTGAGGTCATTTGGCAAATGTCCCCAGCTATACCAAGTCTATCTGCCATCTGCTGGGTGCTCACACACCTTTGTGTTGTGTCACAGGTCTCAGGGAGTTAAAAGAGTGAGGCCAAGCAGTGTTTATCAGACCCAAAGAAACCAAGATTTGGTCATGTGAAGGGAGGACTCTGCTCTAGTCAAGCATGTGAAGGTAAAATGGCGCTTGTCTTAGAGCCCTGAAACTGTCTCAGATTCTGCTGGGGAAGAGATGGAGCTGAGCAGGGTGAGGCAACCAAAAGTTAGGAAGATAAGGCTAGTAGATCTCCAGTGAGGGGGAAATGCCAATCAGACTTTGTGAAAGGTGGGGGTTGTGGCTCCTGCCCCATAGCCACACAACTCAGTATATCCCACATTTTGCCTGGACCTCTGCAGGGTGGAGCCACTAGCAGTTTGGCAGGTGGGGTCACCAGAGCCTGGAGGGTGGTTCTAGTGCAGAAGCACCAGTCAGATTCATGGAAAAGTGGGGATAAGGGTCTCCACCCAGAACCACATAGTTCAATCACTGACACTCCTGGAGTCTTCCCAGACCTCTATACCCTGGTCGTGATAGCAGAAACCTCAGCAAGGCGTAAACTCCACAGGGTGGGGCAAGAGGGAGTCCAAAGAGTGGGTCTATTGCTTCCCCCACTCCTCCCTCCTGCACTCTCCAACCACCACCACCCTACCTCTCACTCCCCACCCCCCACTGATGCTGAGTGGAGGAAAGTGTTCCACCCGAGAAAGATGGTATCTGTTGTATGGTAGCATGTAAAGTACTTCTTAATTGTTCTTTCAAGTGACAAATGACAGAAACAGTTCCTTTTTGAGATTTAAAGTAAATTTAATCTTTGGGTTTTGATCCAGGTTTCATTTTGCTTTATCCTAATGCTTCTGTCTTTGAAGAGGACCACTGTTCTTGCCTCTTGAAAAACTCTTATTACAACATTTTAGAAAGTATGAAACAGGAGCACCCTAAATAATTTTATTTTTAAATTTACATCCTTTATATAATTTTCATAATTGTTTTTATTGGCTACATAATATTCAAATGTATTGGTGTTCAAAAATCTGAATGTGTAATTGTTTTGCCTTTCTAACTTCTCTAAGGCTTCTTGTTGCCCTTGGTGTTGATTTGGTTATTTTTAGCCGTAGTATGAACTAAAAAAAATGATAATGTTTAAGTAGAATTTTTTTTCACTTAATATAAAATAAAGATGTCAGTGCAGAAATTGGCATTGTATGTATCCTCTAAGACTTTTAACATGGGTGTAATTGATTGGTAAGTTGGACCAAGAAAAAAAAAACCTAGCGTTCTTTTATTCCATCTAATACTTTAACTTTCACATATGCCTTTCACATGCAATATTAAATTCTCAAACCTGCTGTTTACAAATGAGGAACTAAAACCCAAAGAACCCATTGCATGGAATGTTCTCTGTCCAAATATTTATGTGACTACCTCATCATTTTTTAGATGCTAATAAAAATGTCACTTTGGGAAGGCTTTACCTAATTCCCCAACCCTAGTCAAAGTAGCCTCTATTCCAGCCACCTTCCATTTAATTCTTCTTAGCATCTGTAACTATTGTTTGTGTTCTTGTTAGATGTAAACCCCATGAGGTACAGAATATTCTCTCTCTTGTTCTTTGCTGTAGTCCCTAGCATCTAGATCTGTTGCTGGCATACAGCAGAGGCCTACTAAATATTTGCTTAATAAAAAGCATCTGTCTAGGGATGTGCAGTTACCTTAGAAACACCTGCCCCTCATTTTTCTTGTTTTATATTAACTGAAAAATTCATTTGAAATGAAATCTGAAATTAGAGGTCATATATTGAAACTGGTCAGCCTCAGGTAACATCTTGGTCACAGGCTAAAATTCAAATTCTTAATAAGACTTGTAGAGTCTCTTATGATGAGACCCAGCTCTTACCTCCCCAGCCTTGGCTCTCACTATTTTCCCCTTCACTTTGTACCCAGCCTTCTTCTACTTCCTTAACCTTTTTCCTTTCTGTACCCTGTACCCCACCACTTCTTTCTGGCTAATTCCTTCAGATTTCAGCATAAACATCCAAGAAGACTTGCCCTTATTGGACTAGATGTCCCTATACATATTCCCAAAATACCCTTTGCCCACTTCTTTTGTAATATCACTATAATTACCTTGTTTTGTAATTATTTGTCTATCTCTTCCGTAGGTTATAAACTTCTTCAGACCAGTGTCCATACTCTTATTCACCATTCTATTCCTGGGACCTAGCACACATTAGGTACTAATATATATTTGTTAAATGAGTAAAAGGATAAATAAGTGATCCAAGAAAGGGGTCTTTTTTAACTGTCCTGCCAGGGACTTTTTTTTTAATCTGTAGCTAATTTTCAATGTAGGAGTGATTTTTTAAATAAAAGCAAGTGTTATCTAATTCATGTTTTGAACCTTATACACAGTCATTAGACTTATCAGTTTCAAAGTACATTCTAAGTCCCAAGGTCAGGACTGTACAATTTAAAAACATGAACTGTCTCTTTTGAATAAGAAGCTTTGCACCTTTTATTTGCAAAACTGTTTGAAGATACTTTTTTCCTTCTGCTTGCTTTTTAGGTTTTCTATCATTTTATCATAATTCATATTTATTTTGGACTTAATGAAATCTTCAGTTGCTTTTTTAATTAGTTGTGTAAAACTCTTAAGCTTTTTTTTTTTTTTTTTTTGTCAGTGTAAAGGAGCCTACAATGAAATATTAAAGGTATAGATCTCTTTCTCTTTTTCTTCCATTTCCCATATATATGAGTCTGTTCTGAAAGTACAGGGCACACAAACAGTTTTAATTATATTGACACTGGCTTGATACTTTTGGGATAGACCTGGGACATAAAGCATTTTGTTTGTTTTCTTTCCCTTGCTTAAAGTTACATTTCAAAATGATTTCAGTGATCTTGTATAGTTTTGTTTTGTTTTTTTTTATCATCTATATCACACCACTTCCAGCTCTAAATGTCTAACTTCAATTTCAGTCATGACTCATGAATTATACACCATGGTCTCTAAACTTTGTCTCTTCTGGTAATGATTTATAATAGCCAAGGGGTCTCCCAGCTTGTCGAAGGGGCATTTTCTTTAAATCTCTTTGCCCCTTTTCTTCTTGGTCTGTATTTATAGATCCAAGTTACTTTCTCAGACCCTCTTGGTTTTTTTTTGTTTTTAATTTTAAATATTTTATGTATTTATTTTTAGAGAGAGGGAAAGGGAAAGAGAAGGAGAGGGAGAGAAACATCAATATGTGGTTGCCTCTCATGCACTCCCAAATGGGGACCTCTCCTGCAACCCAGGCATGTGCCCTGACTGGAAATCAAACCAGCGACCCTTTGGTTCGCAGGCTGGCACTCAATCTATAGCCCTTTTGTTTCTTTACCTACATGTAAAACTCCACACTTGGATCACTACTATAGTTTGTCTACTACCAATTCAGGATGTGGGAAATTTTGCAACTGTGCACATTGCTAATGCCGTGAGTTTATGGACACCATCAGCTCACTGAATCATTTTTTTTCTTGACTTTAATCAATTATGTACTTGTTCCATTTCCCTTAAAATTTCTCTGAGTCTTTATTACTCTCCTCAAAGTCCCTTTCTTTCATCCTCACCTCTCTCATTCTTAGCAGATGACCCTACCTCCTACTTTATCAACAGAAGTTAGGCTAAAGGTGTGATCTACTTCTACTTGCACCTCTTAATCTAAGCAGTTATCTATAATCACAGTCAATCCCAACTCCCTCCCATATCAGAAAATAAGATGCTATCTATACCTATTTAAGGCCATTCTCTCCACCTCTGCCTTTTATATTGGAGCAGTTTACTGTGAAGTGCTAAAATGAGGACAAGCAAACCTACCTTATCTGGTTTTTCTGATTTAATGACATTACACACTAAGCACTTAAGAGTTCCTGGAATGTAGTAAGTGGTCAATAAAGGATAGCTGCTGCTAATAATGAGAAAGTAATAACATCATCACCTCATCCTCCAGTGTTCCATCCGTTCCTTCTCATGTTTGTTTACCCTCTTAATCTACTGCTTTCTTCTTCTTTGCCTATAAACTTACCCTTTATCCCACATTCGTCTCTAGGCTACTATTTAATATTTTTTCTCTCATTCTTAGCTCTCCCTAAGGTAATTTGTGCTTATGATCTCTTGCCTTACCTCCAGCCCAATATATCCTCTCTTACCTCTCTATTCAAACTTTTTTCCTTAAGGTTAGCACTGATCTTCAAATTACCAAATCCTTTGAACATTTTTTAGTCCTCCTTCCTTTAACACTCCTTTAAACTCTATTTTCTTGATTTCAGGATAGCACACTCTCCTGGTGTCTATTATCTCTCTGACCATTCCTTCTCCTTCTCCTTCCTGGTTTATTTCAATTCTTCCCCACTAGTGTTTTCTCCTTGGCATAATGCTCTTCTCGCTCTATATATATTATTTCTGGGTTATTTCACCTACTTTGGTGGTTTCAACTCTTAAATATATCACAACTCTGCTTTCACAATGTTTTTTGGGGTGAGGGGGGTGTTGTTTGTTTGTTTGTTTTTGTTTTATGTTGAGCTGGAAGGCCCTTATTAGGGCCTTAGCATTTCTAAAAGTGAATTCATCATCTTCCCATCCCCCATTACCATTCCTAAATCTTTTCTTTCTCCAACTTTCTTTGTATAAATTGGGTACCTCACTCATCCTTGATTCCTCCATGCTGATTTTACCTACCAAGTACCACTTTATTGCCTTCTCTTCACCACGGTCTTAATTCAGGTCCTTTATTGGCTTTCATGTGAACTACTGCAACAACCTCCTATAATGTTTCTCTTTCTACAGTGTTTCTTTCAAACGTATCTATATAAAATAAATCCAGCCATGTCTTTTCTCCACTTAAGTGATTCTAAGTGCTTTAGGGTGGCTGTCAGTCCTCTGATCCTTTTCTGGCCTCATTTTTCACCACTTCAATCTTTGAAATTTATCTTCCAGCAGTTCCCAACCATGTGTATGTAGTTCCCAGTGCATACTATTCTATTTCTTATTTTTAATATATTTCATTTAACAGTTATCCCAATTTTTCACCCATTAACCCCCTGCACCCATTACTGCCCTTCCCTCCAACAATCTCCTTGGTTCATGTCCATGGGTCTTGCATATAATATATCTGGCTTCTTTATTTCCTATACTATTCTTATCCCCCTGTTTTTGCATCTACCAATTATGCTTCTTAATCCCTGTAGCTTTTCCCCCATTCTCCACCCTCCCTCTCTCAGCTGATAACCCTCCAGATGATCTCAATATCTATGATTCTGTTCCTGTTCTAGTTGTTCATTTAGTTTGTTTTTGTTTTTATTTTGCTAGAATCAGTTGTTGATAGTTGTGAGTTTCTTATATTTTACTATTCATAGTTTTGATCTTATTTTTCTTAAATAAGTTCCTTAAACTTTTCATTTAATAAGGGCTTGATGGTGAACTTCTTTAGCTTTACCTTGTCTGGGAAGCACTTTATCTCTCCTTCCAT
The DNA here is from genome assembly GCA_004026585.1 of Noctilio leporinus. Lineage (NCBI taxonomy): Eukaryota > Metazoa > Chordata > Mammalia > Chiroptera > Noctilionidae > Noctilio > Noctilio leporinus. Next base: position 79,972 of record PVIW01005402.1, read on the forward strand.
TCTAAATGATAGCTTTGTCGGGTAGAGTAACTTTAGTTATAGGTCTTTGCTTTTTCTCTCTCTCTCTCTCTTTTTCTCATTATTATATTGTTCAATTACAGTTATCCCAATTTTCCCATATTGTTCTCTTCTGCCCTGCCCCCATTATTCCAACAAGTAATCCCCACCCTGTTGTTCATGGCCATGGGTACTTTATACTTGTTCCTTGACCCTTCCTGTTCTTTCCCAGGTTATCCCCCTTTTCCATCCCCCCGGTCACTTGTCAGTTTGTTTCTTATTTTCATGTTAGTGGTTCTGGTTTGCTTGTTCCACTGATGGGATTATACCTGATGAATCCTGAAACATCAATTCAAAAGAACCTATGCACCCCAATGTTCATAGGAGCATTATTTATAACAGCCAAGTGCTGGGAACAGCCTAAGTGCACATCAGTAAATGAATCAGTCAAAAAACTGTGAAACTGTGGAACATTTCCACAATGGAATACTATGCATCAGAAAGAAAGAATGAATTCCTACCCTTTGAGACAGAATGAATGGAACTGGAGAGTATTAGGCTAAGTAAGGCAGGCAACAAAAGACAAATACCATATTATCTCACCTGCAACAGGAACCTAATTAACAAAATGTACATTTTTGAAATATTTGTTTTATATCTGGGAAATATGTCATTGGTATTTTAATAGGGATTGTATTGAATCTATAGATTGCTTTGGTTAGTATAGACATATTAATGATGTAAATTTTTTCAGTCTATAAACATGGTATGTGCTTCCATTTATTTGCATCTTCCTTAATTTCTTTTTTCAGTGTTCTATAGTTTTCTGAGTACAATTCTTTTACCTCCTTGGTTGTTTATTTCTAGATACTTTATTTTTATTGTTGCTAAATTCAATTCAGTCAATAGTAAATTGAATTTTTTTCTAGTTTACGTTTCTGATATTTTATTGTTACTGACTTTTTATCCCACTACTCTGCAAAATTCACTTATTAGGTCAAGTAGTTTTTTTGGTGGAGCCTATAGGGTTTTCTGTGTGAACTATCATGTCATCTGTGAACAATGATAGTTTTGCTTCTTCTTTTCCAGTGTGGATGCATTTTATTTTTTCTTTTTTTGATCACTGTGGCTAGAACTTCCAAAACTGTGTTGAATAGAAGTGGTGAAAGTGGACACCCTTGTCTTGTGCCTGATCTTAAGGGAAAAGCTTTTAGTTTTTCCCTGTTGAATATAGGTTTCTCATATATGGCCTTTATTATGTTCAGGTATGCTCCCTCTACTCCCACATTTTTATCATAAATGGCTGCTGTACTTTATCAAATGCTTTTTGAGCATCTATTGATATGATCATGTGATTTTTGTCTTTCATTTTGTTTATGTGATGTATTACATTTATTGACTTGTGAATGTTGTACCATCCTTGCATCCCGGGGATGAATCACACTTGATCATGGTATATGATCTTTTTAATGCATGCTGGATTCAGTTTGCCAATATATTGTAAGCCATCTAGTCCAGGGCTTTTGTATGCCAGGAGTTGTTGTTTTTTTCCCCCAAAAAGACCGAGTCTTCTTTATTCTTTAAATTTGTAGTGTTCAATGTGGTAACCACTTAAAATGTGGCTAGTTCCAATTGTTACATATTATAGAGTACATAGTAGATTTTGAAGAGTTAATACAAAAAAAATTAAAATATGTCAATAGCTTATATAATTATTACATGTTAAATGATAATATTTTAGAATAGTTAGTAAATTAAGCATTTTTCTTTCTCATTTTCTTTAAAACTTACTTTACTCTGGAATGCTATTTTTGCAAAATATATCACAGAAATTATTTATTACAGAGCTCACTTTCATGAAAGCTGCCCTAGAGACAGTGCCAAACCCATAGTAAAGGATGAATTTGGTTTCTGAGTCAGATCCCACCACCTCCAATAATACAACTCAACTTTATTTTAAGCTACTGGAACTACAACTTATTCTTTTTGGGGGTTTCTATCTTAAATAGTTAATTAATTTATTTATTTACTTATTTATTTATTTTTGCCCTGCAGAGATCCCATTTTCCTCAAAATCCTGTTTCTCCTCTACGCATTTCACCAGTTGAAGCCTTCAGAAATAATGGCACCTGCAGTGCTCAGCTGGTCCCCACAGAGTAGAAATCATGATATCTACTAATTTGAGGCAAAAAATAATAACAATAACCTAAGGTTTAAATAATTTTGTAGAATAGTAGTTGAGCTATTTTTTTGAAACTTTTTTAAAGATTTTATTTATTACTTTTTAGAGAGAGGTTGTCAAATTTCTACAGTTGTTTATAGTAATTTTTGACAATCCATTGTATTTCTGTGGTATCAGTTGAAATTTTCCTCTTTCAATTTTGATTTTATTTATTTGGGTCCTCTCTTTTTCCTTGATGAACCTAGTTAAAGGCTTGTCAATTTTATCTTCTCAAAGAACCAGCTCCTGAATTTATTGATCCTTTGAATTGTTCTTTTAGTCTCTATATCATTTAATTCTGCTCTGATCTTGATTATTTCCTTCCTTCTACTTGCTTTGGGTTTTGTTTATTGTTCTTCCTCTTTTGTTCTAAGGTAGGTCTCTTGTAGACATGTTTTCTTATCCATTAAGCTACCCTGTCTTTTGATAATCATTTATATTTACAGTTATTATTGATAAGTACTTATTCAATGCCATTGTTCCTCTTTATACTTGGATTCCCCTACCTTCTCTTTCTTCACCTTTTTCTAGCAATCCCTATAGCATGTCTTGCAATCCTTGTTTGGTGAAGATGTATTCTTTTAGCCTTATTTTGTCTGGATAACTTCTTATTTTTGCCTTCCATTTTGAATGAGAGCCTTGCTGGGTAAAGTAGTCTCTTGCTTGCAGGCCTTTGCTTTTTTATTGCTTGGAATGTTTTTTGCCATTCCCTCTGGCTTTGTACTTTGTGTTGAGAAATCAGCTGATAGCCTCATCAGAGCTCCCTTGTTTGTTATTAGCTGTTTGTCCTTTGTTGTCTTTAAGATTCTCTCTACATCTATAAATTTTGCCATTTTAATTATGATGTGCTTTGGAATAGGCTTCTTTGGGTTCTTCTTGATTGGGTCCCTCTGTGCTTCCTGAACTTGGGTAGTTTTTCTCTCACCAAGTTCAGAAAGTTTTCTGTCATTACTTTTTCAAACAGGTTTTCTATTCTTTGCTCCTCTTCTCCTTCTGAAATCCCTATAATCTGGATAGTATTACATTTCATGTTGTCCTGCAGCTCCCTTAACCTCTCTTTGGTTTTTTTTTAACCCTTTTTTATTTTGTTGCTCTGTCTGGGCATTTTTTTCTACTTTGCCTTCCAGCTTGCTATTTCAGTCCTCTGCTTCCTCTAGCCTGCTTTTAATTTCTTTTACTGTGTTCTTCATTTTGGCAATTGTATTATTTCTCCCTGTCTCATTGATATTTTCTGGGTTTTTTTTTTTTTTTTTTTTTTTTTTTTTTTTTTTTTTTTTTTTTTTTTTTTTTTTTTTTTTTTTTTTTTTTTTTTTTTTTTTTTTTTTTTTTTTTTTTTTTTTTTTTTTTTTCATTCTGCTGTAGTTTGCAGTAAGTTTCTTGTAGCTCACCTGAAATTCTTTGTAGATCTTACCGAGCTCCTTGAGCTTCCTTATAACCATTATTTTGAACTCAATGTCTGATAGTTTGCATGCCTCAATTTCATTTAGCATCTGTCTGGGGTTTCCCTCTTTATTTTTCAGTTGTGGGGTTTTCTTTGTCTCCTCACTTTCAGTGACTCTTCTTGTTTGTTTTTGCATATTAGATCAGTCTGCTTTGCCTCCCTGTCTATGAATTGTGACCTTCTGTTAGGACTCCTTTTGGGCCCTGTAGGGCTCTGTGGTGCAGTCCCTTTGAGTTCCTGAGCTTAATGCTCTTGGGCTGCCTTTTATGTTGTTTATGTGGTTGTAATTGTGTTTTGTTTATTGTTGGGTTCTTTGATGGTTCCCTCCCTCCAGCTGGCTGACAGATTCACTCTGACTACCATGTCTTATATACTATTGTACAGGTGCTGTCTGGCAGGAGATCTAGCTGGATTCTTTAAAACTGTGGCTTCAGCTTGTGCCTCCCTATCCTCAGGCTGCTGCTCTCTAACTGGCACCTCCACCGAGCAAGAAGAGTCCTCCACTGAGTGCAGCCAGTCAGGTCCCTCCCACTTATCCCATGGTGCACTCCAGCCCTCTTACTTCTTGTTTAACAGAGCCACTGTGTGCACATGAAAGCATGCAAGCCCAGGGTCTCCACTGTGTCTCAGGGCTGGCCTCAGTTCTTCTGCCAAAAGTGTGTAGCTCCCACACTGTAGCACCAATTAGCATGAGCCACCGACTTTTGCCAACTTCTGCACAGTACCTGCACAGTACTCTCTGCTCTATTTCCACTCCCAAGTTTGATTGGTATGAGAGCAGGTAGACAGGGCTGCTAGCTACTCATCCACCATTTTCCCCTCCTCAGTCCTCCTTGCTTTTTATCACTTTTAATACTTGTTGCCAATCCCTTCTTGCCTGCAAAGCTTATTTTGAGAAATTAGCTGTCAGTTTTATGGAAACTCCTTTGTAGGTAACTCTACTTTTCTCTTGATGTTTTTGAGATTCTTTAACCTTTAGCATTTTAACTATGATGTGTCTCGGTGTGGTTCTCTTTGGATCCAACTTGTTTGGGACTCTGTGCTTCCTGGACCTGTATTCTATCTCACCAAATTAGGGAAGTTTAATTATTTTTCCAAATAAGTTTTCAATTTCTTACTCTTTCTCTTCTCCTTTTGTCATCCCTATGATTCAGATGTTGACTCTTTTGGAGCTGTCCCAGAGTCTTCTTATTCTCTCCTCATTTTTTTCAATTCTTGTTTCTTCATTCTCTATTGGTTGACTGCTTATCTCTTCCTTATGTTCTAAATCATTGATTTGAATCTGGCTTCCTTCCCTTCACTATTGGTTCCCTGTTAGTTTTCCTTTTTCACTTAGTATAGCCTTCCTTTCTTCTGTTATGTATTTGCTGTACTCAGTGAGTTTTCTTAGCATCATTATCACCAGTGTTTTGAACTCTGCATCTGATAGGTTGGCTATCTCTGTTTTGCTTAGTTCTTTTTCTGGGATTTTATCCTGTTTTTCCATTTGATCCATATTTCTTTTTCACCCCCATTTTGCAGCCTCCCTGTGTTTGTTTCTGTGTATTAAGTTCAACTGCTTTGACTCTCTGTCTTGGCATACCTGTTATATTGTTAGGGGCAAAGCCCTAGATATTTGCCAAGGTGGGACAACCTATTGCACTGCTTTGTGGCTCTGTGTATGGGAGAGAAGTCAGAGAGGGGACAGTGCCACTGTTTCTGGAGGCTGGTCCACCACTCGCCCTATTTTCAATCACTTCACCTTCTTCCCATATGTACTTGTGTACTTGTGCTTTTCTGGCTGTTGCCCTGGTAGTGATTCCCAGAATGGGTGAGTTTGCAGAAATTCTAATCCCATACTGGCCTTTTAAATGGACTTTCCTGAGAGACCAGTAGTTTATTACATTGCCCCAATTGCCACTGATTTTTACAATCAAAAGTTGTGAGGTTTTATCTTCCCAGCACTGGAACTGTGTTGTCCTATCTGGCCTTGGGCTGGGACTGCTGGCTCCCAAGACATCCCTCCTGATGTTTATCTACCACCCATGAATGTGGGACCACCCATTCCACCAATGCAACCATGCCACACTGTGTCCTCTCCACCCCAACTCCCTGTCTCTGCCCCTCCTACTACTCTGGGTGAGTTTGACTTCTTTAAATCCTTGGTTGTCGGACTTCCATATATTTCACTTTTCTGGCAAGTCTGGGTGATTTTTTGTTTTGAGGTTAGGTGTGATTCTTTTTGTGGTTTTGTGAGAAAGCAAAGTGTGTCTACCTATGCCTCCGTCTTGACCAGAGGTACCATGCTGTTTCTTACTTCTATGCCTTTAATCAATCATGTTCTTTGCTCTCTGGGAAGAAACCCCTGTCCTCCTACCCCCACTCCCTATCTTTTGCCTGCCTAATCCTTTTCCATCCTTTAACAGAATGATTTCATAATATTTTAGGGGTGATGGAAACATTTTAGTGTGAAATGAATACCCTAGAACTCAGTTTGGAAAAATGCATAGAATCCCCAAATTTGCATTTGATATCAGGTTTTAAACCCAAATTAAAACCTCTTCAGCTAAGGTATTATTTTCTCCAGTAAACACTATCCTAACCTACTACAGATTGATTTTGCCTCCCTTTTTCATATTCTCTTACAATATCATGTGCATATTTTGTTCACTGCACATGCCGTATTACATTAAAATTATTTATTTAAGCCTTAGTTGGTGTGGCTCAGTGGATTGAGCATTGACCTGCAATCCCAAGGGTCACTGGTTTGATCCCCAGACAGAGCATATACCCAGGTTGCAAGCCAGGTCTCCAGCCAGGTCCCCAGCTGGAGGCAGGTGAAAGGCAACCATACATTGATGTTTCTCGCTCTTTCTTCCTCTCTCCTTTTCCTTCTCCCTAAAAATAATGAATTAAATCTTTTTAAAACTTGTTTATTTAGTGTCTTTACCACTATACTTTGAGCTCCTTGAGGACAATCTTACTCATCTGTGTGTCCCCAACTTTTAGCACAGCACATACAAATTCTTACAAAAAAACATTAAGGTTGAATATTCCTAACAAACAAACTACGAGAATCCAAAATGGAAGCATAAGTAGACATACTGCATCTCCCTCTACAACCAAAAATGGATACATCTACCTCAAAATTAGAGACAACCAGAAATTCCAGAATATGGAGCTGCATGTAAGCCCAACAAACAAAAGATATAAAGAAGAAATACTTGTTCTGACAGGTAGCAGGGGTGAAGCGAGGGCAGAGAGGATGTGATTTGGCTGCATGTAGTTTGGCAGGGTAACAGCTGTGGTGGGACAGCAACTCTGACTAACCAGCCGAAAGTGCAGTCACACATTTAAAAAAAAAAAGTAGGCTGGTGGCTCAGTGGAAAGGCACCGGCCTGTGAACCCAAAGGTTGCTGGTTCGATTCCTAGTCAGGGCATATAACCAGGTTGCAAGCCAGGTCTCCAGCCAGGTCCATAGCTGGAGGCAGGTGAAAGGCAATCATACACTGATATCTGTCTCCCTCTCTGCCTCCCTCCCTTCCCCTCTCTCTAAAAATAATAATAAATAAAATCTTAGGGGAAAAAAAAGGAGAGATGCCTGTTGAGTGCTACCCGTACCAGACCAAACCACATGGCTCACAGTTCCAGCACTGGGGGCAAAATAAAGCCACATTCATTCTAACTGTAAAAACTAATGGGGGTTGAGGTGGAGGAAGAAACCTGATCTCTCAGCAGAGTCTGTTTAATTAGAGACCCCCACGGTCCAGGAATGACCACAGACCCACCTATTTTGGGAACCATGGCAGGGCAACAGCAAGAGAGGCACCAGTCTCATACAGAAAGCAGAAGTACCTGGAAAAGGGACGAGTGCTGAGCAAGCAGCATTGTTCTCTCTCAGACCCCACCCTCACATACAGTGCCACAATGTTGTGAAATGGGTCACCTATACTGATGAATACTTAACGCTCTACCCCTTGCAATGTAATAGGTGTGAAAGCTCTACCTAAGAGACAGAGGCAAACACAGGAAGGAACCTGTCAAATTGAAGACAGAACTATGGCTCAAAAATGGCAACAGATCAAGGTCCCAGTGGGAGAACAAAGAAATAGCTAACCTAACAGATGAACAGATAGCCAGCCTAACAAATGCGGTTTCAAACACTGGTGATAAAGATGCTCACAGATTTGATAGATATGTTTAAGTACAGCAAACATAGATGGGAAGAAGTGAAGCCTAGGCTAAGTGATATGAAAGAAAATACACATGAAACCAGTGGTGAAGGGAAGGAAAGCAGGGTTCAAATAAACAATTTGGAATATAAAGAACAAATAAACAGTCAATCAATACATAAAGGGGAAACAAATTGAAAAAAAAATGAGGAGAGGCTTAGGAACCTGTGTGATGACTTTAAACCTGCCAACATCTGAATCATAGGGATGCCAGAAGGAAAAGAAGAAGAGCAAGAAATTGAAAGCTTATTTGAAAATATAATGAAGGAAAACTTCCAAAATTTGAAAAAGGAAATATACATACAACTCTAGGAAGCACAGAGTCCTAAACATGTTAGATCCAAATTGGACCATACCAAGATATATCATAATTAAAATGCCAAAGATTAAAGAGAAAATTGTAAAAGCAAGAGAAGAGAATTACCTACAAAGAGATTCCTATAAGACTATGAGCTGGTTTCTCAAAATAAACTTTTCAGGCAAGAAGGGACTGGCAAGAAATATTCAAAGCGATGGAAAGCAAGGACCTAGATGACTCTATCCAGCAAAACTAAAATTTAGAATGAAGGGCAGATCCCATGTGTCCCAGAAAAGGTAAAGCTAAAGGAGTTCATCATCACCAAACCATTATTATGCGAAATGTTAAAGGGACTTATTTAAGAAAAAGAGGATCAAAATTATAAACATTAAAAAGACAACAAACTCACAACTATCAAAAACAGAACCAAAAAAATAAAAATGAACACAAAAGAAAACAGCCCAGTAATACAACCACAGATATGAAGATCATTGGGAGGGTTATCAACTGGGAAGGGAAAGGGAGTAAAACAGGGAAATGGTGCAGGGATTGGGAAACATAATTGGTGCATACAAGTTAGGAAGGATTTAATAATAAAGAGTGAAATCAGAGAATTTATATGTATAATCCATGGACATGAATTAAGGGAGATGAGACTGTAAGAGGCAATGGAGGCCTTGAGTGGAGGAAAGCAAAAGCAAAAGAATTTGAGACAACTGTAACAGCATGATCAATAAAGTATACTTTAAAAAACAGCTTCTAGAAAAGATGGCAACAGAGTAGATGGCAGTAGTGAAGGCATTCTCAAGTGCTAGAGCAGCTGGAGGATAGGGTAGGTAGCGTGAGACATTTGCAAGTCCCTGTGAATTGGAGCGATAAACATCTGGATTCAGGGTGCACAGTCCAGAGGCTGCAGAGACCTACAGAAGAGCAGGTAAGACAGTTCTGAACCAGCTGGTCCCTGGGCCAAGGTCAGCTCTGGGCAGTAGCATCTCTGCCCAGAGGGGCGGCTCTAACTGGAGATAGCTTCAGACTCCTCAATGAATAGAAATCTGAGCAGTGAAGTGTGGACACTGAGTGCAAACTCTGGAGGGAATGAGGAATTGAACTCCTGCAGGAGAGGGACTGTGTGAGACCCACTCTCAGAAGGCTGAGAGAGAGGAAGTGCCACCCAGGGCCAGAGGCGGAAGAGGAGAGAACCGCAGGGAGTAGGAGTGGGGGAATGGGGAAGTGCACTGGCCAGGGCAGCAAGAGGGCTGAAAATTGTGCTGCTGTGCCACTCGGGAAGAGGGCAGCTCAGAGGCCCATTGAGAAGGGAGGCCCAACTCTGTGCATCCACACTGGTACACAGGATCCCATGAAAACTTGAAACTACCCACCAGGAACTTTCTCATGGTGCAACTGGCACACCCATTACAGGTGACAAAAACCTCCTCAAAGAGCTGGAGGGGGAGAGGGAGTCATCACCAGCACACAGCTCAGGCTCCCCTATAGAGCCAGGTGCCCATTGCAGGCAGCATAAACTTCCTTGAAGAGTTGGAGGGAAAGGGCTAACCATCCCTGGTGCTGTCACTGTGGGGCTCCCCACAGAACCAGAAGTTCATCAAATGCAGTGAAAACCACCGCAAAGAGCTGGACTGGGAGGGCTAGCCAGCAGATGACACCGCGAGGTCCCTGGGGAGCCAGGAGCACATCACATAGGTGGCAGTGGAAACCTCCTCAAAGAGCTGGACAGGAATGGTTCATCATCACAGGAGCAAAGGAAGTTGCAGCCCCTGCACCCCTGGAGCCAGGTGCCCGTTGCAGGCAGAAACCTCCTTGAGGAGCTGGAGGGGGAGGAGTAGCCATGACACCACATAAGCACTCTGCAGTTCTTCACACAGAACCAGTGAGAGAAGGAAGGGCCCCAAAATGCCAACAGTGCAGAAACCCAGCTAGGCTACTGGAGGCTCAGTCTACCAAGGATGTAGAACTCAGAACCAGCCCTAACTGTGACAGCCATAGGCACTGCCACTTGAAGGCCACACAGCCTGACTGTAGACTGCAGACAATTGATCAAGAAAAATAGGCAGACTCAGTAAATGGATTGCTGCTAATCTCAACCACCTGAGTTAACACCAAGAGCTACATGAACTATTAATCCCTAACATATCCTTTTCAAAAGTTACTTCCAACGCTCACAATTAGTGTGTTTTAAGTAAATACTGTTTATATAATAGTGTATACCAATTCCCATATTTTTACTCCTCCTTTCTCTCAATTCACCTAACTACCCAAGATCTTCTTCCTACTCTTGTTTTAAAGTCTACTCACTCTCCTGCTACAACTCATTCCCAATCCTCAGTCTAAGTATTCCTCCCCTCCCTAGCCACTTGAAACTTTTTTTTTTTTTTTTTTTGTGGGTGTGCTAATAGGGACTACACATTCTTTTTTCTGCTTAAAACACACGGGTCCTGGCTGCACCTGGACCAATTAGTGCTCACTGAGGCTAGGGCGGTAGATGCAACAACTATATATTTAGGCTTATACTGTTCACTCACACTTGAGGCATTCTGATTTTTCCCCTCCCCATTTCTATATAAGGAATAAGTTGGCTTTCTCTCTCGCACCCCCACTATCTTTGCTACCTCTTTGCACCCTTCAAATTATCTATACTTTAGTCAACTTAATCATTTTCACCCTCATATAACAGCCTTATCATATCTACATCCCTATTAAGCCTGGCTCAGTCACAGCTGAAGGTGTGATTAAAAGTGAGGGCTACCTTGGAGGGTATGGATATTTAGCTAGGTTCATAGGCAGTCAAAAGGGGGATTAAAGGAAAAAGATATCTCTGAAGGTGTGGTTATTTTGCCTGGACTGGTGGTTGTGTTTTAGGAGCAGCTCAAAAACAGTGTATGTGACAAGATAGGAGTGTCTCTCCGCCTACTAGAGGGAAAGGAGCAAATCCAAAATACAACCATACAGCCCAAGTGGATGACATAAAGGACACCCCAAGAGCAACAAGTTGAGGAAATCTAAGAGACCGCAACACTGAACTCCACAAATCTCATAACACAGAAAAGCATGCCATGAAGCCAAAAATTCAAAGCATATGAATCCAACACAAAAACAAGCAACAACAGGAACCCAAAATGGGGGGAAAAAGAATCATTCCATCACCAAAAGGAAAGGTGGAATCCCCAGAAAGATCACTAAATGAAACAGAGGAAAGCAAACTATCAGATACGGAATTCAAAACAATGATGATAGAGAAGCTGAATGAGCTCAGCAAGCTCAAAGAAAACTGCAAACAACTCCAGGGGGACTACAAAGAACTCCAGGGAAGTTACAAGGAACTTACTGAGAATTACACCAACTTTAAAAAGGACACAAACTATCAGTAAGAGCCAAGAGGAAATGAAGAATACAGTTCCTGAATTGAAGAATACAGTAGAAGAAATCAACAGCAGGCTAGAGGAAGCAGAGAATTGGATCAGTGAGCTGGAAGACAACATAGAAAAATATTCCAAGACAGTGCAACAGAATGAAAAAAGGCTGAACAAGAATAAAGAGGTTTTTAGAGAGCTGCAAGACAACATGAAATGCAATAATATCCATATCTTTGGGATACCAGAAGGAGAAGAGAAACAAGGAATGGAAAACCTGTTCAAAAAAGTAATGATAAAAATCTTCCCTAACATGAGAGTAAAAACATTACTCAAGTTCAGGAAGCACAGAGGGTTCCAATGAGGATGAATCCAAACAAACCCACTCCAGGACACATTATAATTAAAATGGCAAATTTCAAAGACAAGGAGAGAATCCTAAAAGCATCAAGAGAGAAACAGCAAATGACATATAAGGGTTCTCCAATAAGGTTATGAAATGATTATTCAACGGAAACAATACAAGCCAGAAGGGAATGGCAAAAGTATTCCAAGTAATGAGAAACAGGCCTGCAACCAAGATACTCTACCCAGCAAGCCTCTTGTTCAAAATGGAAGGAGAAATAAGGAGTTTCCCAGACAAAAGAAGACTAAAAGAATACATCTCTGCCAAAACAGCATTGCAAGAAATACTAAAGGGTCTGCTTTTAAAAAATGAAGAAACAGAGAGAGACAGAGAGGAACACAGGTACAAAGTGGGAAAATGGCAATGAATAAATATTAGTCAATAATAACCTTAAATGTAAATGGATTAAGTGCACCAATCAAAAGACATAGGGTAGCTGAATGGATGAGAAAACATGACCCACATATATTCTGTCTTCAAAAGACCGACCTTAGAACAGAAGATTGACACAGATTGAAAGGGAAGGGATGGAAAAATATTTATCAAGCACATGGACATGAAAAAAAGGCTGGAGTAGCAATACTTATTTCAGACAAAATAGATTTTATGGTGAAGGCCATAAACAGAGACAAAGAATGGCATTTCATAATACTTAAGGGAACAATCCATCAAAAAGAAATAACTCTGGTAAACATATATGCACCCAAGGTAGAAGCTTCCAAATACGTAAGGAAAATCTTTGAGGACTTCAAGAAGGATATTGACAGCAACACACTAATAGTAGGGCATCTCGATACCCCACTATCAAAAATGGACAGATCTTCCAACAAAAAAAAAAAAGGATATTGTGGCATTCAACAACACTCTAGAAGAAATGGATCTAACTGATATATACAGAACTTTTCACACCAAAGAAGCAAAATACACATTCTTTTCAAATGCACATGGAACATTCTCTAAGATAGACCACATGATAAGTCACAAGACAAGCCTCCACAAATACAGGAAAATTGAAATCATACCAAGCATCTTCTCAGATCACAATGGCTTGAAACTAGAAAGCAATCTCAAGGGGAAAATCCAAAAACAATCTAACTCATGGAGACTGAATACTACGCTTTTAAGTGATGAATGGGTTAACAATGAGATCAAAGATGAAATAAAAAAAGTTTCTGGAAACAAATGACAATGAATACACAACAGTACAAAACCTATGGGATACAGCAAAGGCAGTCCTCAGAGGGAAATTCATAGCAATATACAAACAACCTAACCATAAAGCTGCAAGAACTAGAGGAGCAACAACAAACAAGGCCCAGAGCAAGTAGAAGAAAGTAAATCATCAAGATTAGAGCAGAATTAAATAACTTAGAGACTAAAACTACAATTTGAACAATCAATAAATCAAAGAGCTGGTTCTTTGAAAAAAATAAACAAAATTGACAAGCCTTTATCCAGACTCATCAAGAAAAAGAGAGAGGACACAAATGAACAGAATCAGAACTGACAGAGGAGAAATCACAACTGATACTTCGGAAATACAAAAGATTATAAGATTATTACAAACAACTATATGACAAGAAATAGGACAACCTGGGTGAAATGGATGCATTTCTGGAAATGTATAATTTACTAAAACTGAATCCAGAGGAAGCAGAAATCCTGAATAGGCCAATAACAACTAGTGAAATTGAGGAAGTAGTCCAAAATCTCCCAAAGCACAAGAGCCCTTGACCAGATGACTACACATTTAGAGAAGACCTAACTCCTATCCGACTCAACCTATTCCAAAAAATCCAAGAAGAGGGATGACTCCCAAACTCTTTCTATGAGTCCAATATTATTCTAATCCCAAAACCAGGTCAAGACACAACTAAGAAAGAAAACTATAGGCCAATATCTCTGATGAACATAGATACTAAAATTCTCAATAAAATATTGGCCAACTGGATCCAGCAGTACATTACAAAATCATACACCATGATCAAGTGTGTTTCATCCCAGGGATGCAAGGATGGTACAACATTCACAAATCAATAAATGTAATACACCACATCAACAAAATGAAAGACAGAAACTATATGATCATATCAATAGATGCTGAAAAAGCATTTGATAAAGTACAGCAACCATTTATGATAAAAAAAAAACCCCTCAGCAAAATGGAAAAAGAAGGAGCATACCTCAACATGATAAAGGCCATCTATGCGAAATCTGAAGCCAACATCGTACTCAATGGGCAAAAGCTAAAAGCTTTCCACCTAAGATCAGGAACAAGACACGGCTGTCCACTTTCTCTACTTCTGTTCAACATCATTTTGGAAGTTCTAGCCATAGCTATCAAAGACGAGAAAGGAATCAAAGGTATCCAAATTGGAAAGGAGGAAGTCAAACTGTCACTATTTGCAGATGATATGATAGTGTACATACAAAACCCAATAGGCTCCACCAAAAACTTACTTGACCTAATAAGCAAATTTAGCAAAATAGCTGGGTATAAAGTCAATATCCAAAAATTAAAAGCATTTTTATATGCCAATAATGAAATATCAGAGATAGAAGCTAGAAAACAAATCCCATTTACCATAGCAACAAGAAAAATAAAGTACTTAGGAATCAACTTAACCAAGAAGGTAAAAGAACTGTACTCAGAAAACTACAGAACACTGAAGAAAGAAATTAAGGAAGATACAAGTAAATGGAAGCATATACCATGTTCATGGATGGGAAAAATTAACAGCATTAAAATGTCCATATTACCCAAAGCAATCTTTAGATTCAATGCAATTCCAATTAAAATACCATTGACGTCATTCACAGAAATAGAAAAGTTACTTCAAAAATTTATATGAAGCCAAAAACGCCCACAAATAGCCACAGCAATCTTGTGAAAGAAGAACAAGGTAGGAGGAATCATAATACCAGACATCAAACTATACTACAAGGCTACTGTCATCAAAACTGTCTGGTGCTGGCATAAGAATAGACATATAGATCAATGGAACAGAATAGAGAGCCCAGAAATAAACCCAGGACTCTGTGGTCAATTAATATTTGACAAAGGAGGAAGGAACATCAAATGGAGTAAAAACAGTCTCCTCAACAAGTGATGCAGGAGAACTGGACAGCAACATGCAAAAAGATAAAACTAGACCACCAACTTACACCATACACCAGAATAAACTCAAGATGGATAAAGGACTTAAACATAATCAGTGCCACCATAATGGTCCTGGAGAAAAAATATAGGCAGTAAAATTTTAGATATCCTTCACAGAAATATTTTTTTAAAGATTTTATTTATTATTTCCAGAGAGAGAGGCAGAGATGGAGAGAAACATCAATGTATAGTTGCCTTTCTCCTGCCTCCAGCTGGGGACCTGGCTGGAGACCTGGCTTGCAACCTGGTTATGTGCCCTGGCTGGGGAATCGAACCAGTGACCTTTGGGTTCGCAGGCCAGCGCCTTATCCACTGTGCTACCAGCCAGAGCTGGAAATATGTTTACTGATACTTCACGAAAGGCAAAGAAAATAAAAGAACAAATAAATGGGACTATATCAAATTGAAAAATTCCTGTTCAGCTGAAGAAAGCACCATCAAAATCCAAAGGGAACCAACTGTATGGGAAAACATATTTACCAATGATACCTCAGACAAGGGTTTGACCTCAAAAATATATAAAGAACTAATGTGACTCATTACCAGGGAGAAACACAGCCCAATTAAAAATATGGGTAAAGGACCTGAATAGACAACTCTCTGAGGGAGATATAAAAAGGGCCCAAAGGCATATGAAAGAATGTTCAACATCACTAGCCATTAAAACCACAATAAGAACCACCTCACACCTGGCAGAATGGCAGTCATCAACAAACAAGTGTTGGCAAGTATGTGGGAAAAAGGGGTCCCTGGTGCGCTTAGTGGGAATGTGGGCTGGTGCAGCCACTATGGAAAAAGTATGGAGTTTCCTTAAAAATCTAAAATGGAACTGCCTTTTGATCCAGCAATTCCAGTATTAGGACTATATCCAAAGAACCATGAAACACCAATTCAGAAGAACCTGTGTACCCCTATGTTTATATCAGTGCTATTTACAATAGCCAAGTGCCAGAAACAGCCTATGTGCCCATCAGTGAATGATTGGATCAAAAAACTTTGATACATTTACACAATGGAATACTACACAGCAGAAGGAAAGAAGGAACTCCCACCCTTTGCAACAACAACATGGATGGAACTGAAGTTTTATGCTTAGTGAAATAATCCAGTCAGTTAAAGACAAATACCATATGATCTCACCCATTACAGGACAATAATGAACAAAACAAATAAGCAAAACAGAACCAGATACATGAATGCAAGGAGTAGACCCTTAGTGGTTAGAGAGGATGGAGGTGAAGTAGGAGGAGGAAAAGAAGGGGAGCAGTTTAGTCAAGGAACTAGCATTGAAGAACCATGGACATGGACAACAAATGGGATTGGCTTTGGCAGGTTGTATGTGGGTGAGGAAGAAGATAGAGGGGGCAAAAAAGGAGATGGATGTACTACATCAATAAAATTAACTTTAGGGTGAGGAGGGGGACAGAGGGGAGCAAAAAGGGGATGGATGTAACACAACAACAATAGAATTTTTTTTAAACTAGAACAAAACAAAAAAAATTAACTTTAAAAAATAATAGCTTCTATCGACCATTTATTCATTTAGCAAACATTTATTGAGCCTGCTATGCACCAGACATTATGCTGGGTTTTGAGGATACAAAGATTAGCAAGGCAAACTAGATCTTTGTCCTCACATAATTTACAATCTAATGTCTGAATAAAGTATATGTGTACATATGTAGTTATATCTTACTATATGCCATAAAAGTTAGTATGCTTCCACTTCTTTCCATCTCCTCTTTTAGTTACTCCCCTCTATCACCAACCTTAATTAATTATATTATGATTTTAGTTTTAATATTTATGTTTATCCTTATACCATAACTTCATACCCTTAAATGTCTTTTTATGTGTATTAGGTGACTTATCAGTTTTAATATCGTTTGGATTTGAGTTACAAAATCTAATCATGCCTTGACTGGTATAATTTGGTTAGAACATCATCCCATAAACCAAAGTGTTGCAGGTTCAATTCCCAGTCAGTGTACATACCCAGGTAGCAGGTTCAATCCCTGGTCAGGGGGCATATGAAAAGGCAACCTGTGAGGGGACACCGACCCACAGTAAAATCCCCTGGTGCCACAGATGAAGTAAAACCATCTCAAACAGCTGTGTGTAAGGGAAAGAATATCTGGCTAGTGGCTCGAGACCAAAGGCCCAGTTCTTTGTTCCCAAAGATCTTTTACTCAAAGGGGTAAACTTAAAGGCAAGTAGCATGTCAATCAATGCTAAATAACACTAACTACAGGGAAACAGAAAAAACAACTGAAGGGGTAAAGAGATCTCTCAGGTCAGGATGTGCATTCAAATTTTAAAAACTTCCCTGGCTGGTGGCACAGTGGATAAGGAGCCATCCTGTGAACCCAACAGTCACTGGTTTAATTCCCAGCCAGGGCACATAACAAGGTTGCAGGCCAGGTGTCCAGCCAGGTCCATAGCTGGATGCAGGTGAAAGGCAACCATACATTGATGTCTCTCTCCCTTTCTGTCTCTCTTCCTTCCCCTCTCTCAAAAAAATAAAAGTAAAATCTTTAAAAAATAATAAAAAACAAAATACCTCTGCTGCTGATGCAACAAAGGATCAGGTGAAGCGAAAGAATAGGCCTAGCTTCATAGTAACTAAAGTAATTTCCCATGACCTAGTTCCCCTCCCTCAGGGCTCACTGGTTTTAACATGGAAATATGTATGCACCCAGCATTCCCAGTCTCCCAATCGGGACTTATAGGTTTAGCCTAACCCATGAGGGACTCCCAAGTTTCTATGTTTTCCCAGGTGGACCCCAACAGCAACCAATCAATGTTTCTCACATAGTGTGTGTGTGTGTGTGTGTGTGTGTGTGTGTGTGTGTGTGATAGCAATGAAATGTCCTGGGGTGAGGATAAATAACAAAGTTAATCAGCACACTTAAGGTAATTCATATCTTTTTTTCCCCTTCTGTTCAGGCATTTATTAGTTACATTATAAGGTCTGTCCCAAAATTATCAGCTGTACAAACTGTTTTAATTATATTGACATTTGCTTGATACTTTCAGGGCAGAACTTATTTCTAAATTATCAGGGCTTACTTTTACATATTTCTAAAGTTGTGTAAATCATGGTTCTGCATTTCAAAAACTTTAATCCTTGGGGGGACAGACCAATTCAGCTGTGATTCAGTGAATCAGCTACCTAACTCAGGCCTTACTGGGGTAGACAGAGAGGTTCAATTGTAATCCAATGGATCAGCCACCTGCTCAGGTGCAGCTTAGTGGGACAGATTCAGATGGAAATCAATGAATCTGTGATCAGCCGCCAGGCTCAGGCACCACTGGGTTAGGCAACAAAATCCAGTTGTAATCCAATGAATCTGTGATAAGCCACCCGGCTCAGGTGGTGCTGGTCTAGACTGAAAGATTCTATTGTAATCTAATGAGTTTGTGATTAGTTGCCAAACCCTGATGCCACTGGGCAGGACAGACCAACTCAGTTGTAAACCAATGAATCCACATCAGCCACCAGGCTCATACTCCACTGTGCAAGGCTGACTGACCAACCCAGCTGTAAGTCAGAGAGTTTATAATCAACCACCAGGCCCAGGCACTTTTGGGAGAGAAACACCTCTTCAGGTGACAACTATTGTATCTATTCTCAGAGGTTTATTTAGCTATAAATCAAAGAATTGTGATCAGGCACCAGTCTCAGGCACAGCTGGGCGAGGCAGATTGATTCCAATGGGTAGGGCTATAAGGACCCTCAGACAGAAGCCACTTGGTGCAGTGAAATCCGCCCGAGGTGTGGGTGATGAGTCAGCACCGGGATCCCCTCAGCCGCTTTCCCACTTTTCTCCTCCAAGCCACCACCGCAAACTCTCCCCATGCATCTCCAGTCCTCTCTGCCCTCCCTCCTCTGGAGCCCGGGGTAGGTGGGTGCCAATGTATTTTTGTTGTGGTCACCCTAGTAGTTCTCTGTCTCCAGTGCTCTCTTAGACTGTAAATCCCATGGCTTTCTGCCCTTCTCAGCTGGATGCTGTTTTACTCTCTGGTGGGGGACCAGAACCCACCCTTCTCAGGTGGAGCCCCCATCAACTGTAAGAAAGCAAGTTTCACTGACTTTTTTTACTTGCTAACTTCTCTGGCTCATAAAATGATTATAATTAAGATTACAGGAAAAACATATACTTAAATTTTTGTCTAATTTGAAACATTCTAAAACATGGATAATTTCAAAAATTGAAGAGTATTTCAGTATCTAATCCCAATGTTGGAGATTTTAGTAATACATCTTATATGAATAGATCTCATCTTTAATGTCTGGAATAAATGAGTAATTTTATCATAAAATACTCTATATGTGTCACTTATCAAAAGATGATGTATATTGACATTATATCTTCTTTCTCCTTCAGATACTTTTCTTTGGATTTGGGTGGCTTTTCTTTATGCGCCAACTGTTTAAGGACTATGAGGTGAGAAGAAATCATTTTGATGATATTAAAACTGTATGAATTTAAATTGTTTTAAAGTGGAGTGAAAAGAATACTTCCGTTAAAGAAAGGTCACTTCCAAGATAGAAAGTTTTTGTCAAATGAATCCTGTATAATTCTTGAAGAATATGATTAGACTTAGCTGATTTTTTTTTAAGCAAGTCATGTATATAGCCAAGAAGCCAAGAACAGGAACTGTCTGTCATGCCTTGGTTACATCACTATGCACAATAGCAAAGAGTTGTTCTTTGGGAGAGAAGTTAACTTATAATGTTTCCTAAATATTTCGGTTCATTTCATTGTTAATGACCAATCTTACATCTTAATACCAAAATCCTAAGGCTGGTCTGGATCTCAGCTTAAGCCTTGAATTCAGAAAAATGCTAACCTTGGCTGAGCTTTTCCTAATTAATCAGTTACTAAAAGCTCAATGGTTTAGACTCACTTGGGGTCATTTCTAGACTATTTTTCATTAATACTCCTTAGTGAAATTAGGTTGTTGTCTGAAAGAACCCAGGATTCTAGAGCTTCTGTTCTGCTTAGTAATTTAAGGCTTCCCAGAGAGATTCAAGGCAGAATTCATCCAAGATCTGCATAGTATTGAAGAAACCCTTTTAGTTCTAACCTACATGTACATAAATCTATCATTTTGGTCGTTACTGTGCATCAGGAATTCTAAGTGCTATTGATAACCCTGTCACTTCATTATCTTGTGCCTTAAATTCTCCATCCACAAGAGGATGATTAATAATGGTGGCCCATGATTCAAGTACTACCTACTTTCTTTTTGTTTATTTTTATTAAATTTATTGGTGTTACATTGATTAATACAATTTTATAGGTTACAAGTGTGCAATTCTATAAGATATCATATGTATATTGTATTGTGTGTTCACCATCCCAAATGAAGTCTCCTCCCATCACTGTTTATTCCCTCTTTACCTTCTTCTACTTGCCCTTAACCCCCTTTCCCTCTGATAATCACCGTATCATTGTCTGCATCTCTGATGCTTTCTTGGTGCTTTGGTCTTTTTTGTTTTGTTTTGTTTTGCTTAATCCCTTTACTTATTTCACCTAGCCCCTCAACCCCTCTTTCCTCTAACAGCTGTCAGTCTGTTTTCTGTATCGATGAGTCTGTTTTTATTTTGTTTGTTTATTTGTTCATTAGATTCCACATATAAATGAAATGGTATGGTATTCTTCTTTCTCTGATTGACTTATTACTTAGCATAGTATCATTTAGGTTGATCCATGCTATGTCAAAAGGTAATTATTTCCTTTTTTTTACAACTGAGTAATATTCCGTTGTGTAAATGTATGAATTTTTTTTTAATCTACTCATCAACTGATGGATACTTGAGCTGCAGTGAACATGGGGTGCATATACAGAGTGCACACAATACATTGGCACTTGCTTTGCATCTCCGTATTTCATGTACTTCTTATTAATTTTGAAAAACTATGTTTCTAAGGTTATGACTTAATATCATTATTTCAGATGCAAAGTATTAAATCTTGAGAGCAACCGTCATGTTGCAGGAATATGATGTTAGAGCAACCATAATTTCTGGACTGCATGCAGGGTGAACTGCAAAGAAAATTGTAAACTTTAGTAACATCCTTTTATGTACAGTTCACAACATGAAGAAAGTGTATGATGTCACCACACCAACAAGGAAAACGCATAAGGTACGCAAGGATTGCACAAGTCCTGATATTGTACACAGAATCCAGGAGATCATCAATGAAGATACAGGATGTTTACCTTGACATTTTGAGAAAAGTAGTTATACTGTGGATGAAGCAAGTTGCAAATGGAAGTTATTTTTATCTTTCCAACAAGATGGTGCACCAGCACATAATGCCAAAAAGATGTGAGAATGTCTTAGTGTCAGTGTTCCTGAATTCTGGTCAAAGGAAATCTGGCCGCCTACTTTACCAGGTGTAAATCCTTTAGACTATTCTGTATGGAACATTTGTGAGAGAGAAGTTCATAAACAACCTCATTCCAATAAAGAGGCTGTTAAACCTAAGATTGAAAACATGATGTCCATGGATAAAGGAAAGTTAATGAAAGCATGCTCAAGATTCCAAAGTTAAACTGAGTCTATTATTGCAGCAAATGGAGACTTTTTTGAACAATTTAAAAAATAATGACTATGTTTATGTATTTATATATAAGAATAAATTTATTTCAAAATATAACACTTGTGGTATGCTGTTTATTGTACTAAAATTTTGCCAATTGATCACACACATCCTTTATGTTTTTGAATTTGTGTTTCATGTTTCTTTAGACCTATTCCTAGAAGTGGGATTGCTGGGACAAAAGGCAGTTTTATTTTTAATTTTTTGAGGAAACTCCGTATTGTTTTCCACAGTGACTGCCCCAATCTGCGTTCCCTCAGCTACTTTCATCTATTTCTTTAGCTCTAGGCCAGTTGCTTTTGTGACCTTCATTCCAATGGCTTGAGAACTTTTTCAATATAAGTTTTCTGACTTGTAATCAGAGGATTATCAATTCAATATTTCATATAAGAAAATGACTCTTAGTCTCTATTTGGCTTTTAATAGGTGCGTCAGTATGTCGTACAGGTGATCTTCTCTGTGACTTTTGCGTTTTCTTGCACCATGTTTGAGCTCATCATCTTTGAAATCTTAGGAGTATTGAATAGCAGGTGAGTAAGGGTACTAATTAGCTCTCCTCTTAAAGAAACTCTGTGCCTTTTTTGCAGTAGAAGACTTGGCTGGATCCTATAGCTGAAAAATTTAACCATGTGGTTAGTTTAGTCTCAGTAGTATAATTACAGCACCAAATATGCATCCCCAACCACCTAGTAACTGGTTTGACAAGGATTGTGAAATAGCAGGAAAAAATGTCTGACCTTTAGCTCTGAAATACTAATTGAGAAAGAGTGTTAAGACCATAGGTCATGCCTGAGATTCACACCTAGAAGTTTTATTTTCTCCAGGTATTTTTTCACTGAATTGCAGTGTAGTGGCCCTCCACATTGTTCTGCTAATTGAAAAATCTCTGCCTAAAAAGGTCAGAATTCCTCAAAGTTAGTTAAGGGCCTTTTTGAAGACTGTACTCCAGTTCTTACTAACATTATGGCCCTACTATCTAACAGAAATATGAACCTTGATTGTGTATTATGTCTGTGCATTGACTAATTCAAAATACTAGTTTTCAAAGGAATGTTGGCCCTAAGAGTAATTTTTTTATTCACCACTGAGCAGAAATAGTATGGCCTCCTATTCAAGTATATAATCTTGTTAGGATCCTTAATTTTCTCAAGAGAATGTCACTCTACCCTCAGCTCGAAAGACAGTTAAAATATGTGGTTCACTTTTAATTAGCAGTGTGGATTACACTTATCCTTTCAAACTCACTGTCTCCCTTCTTCTTTCAGAGCTAAAACACTTAAGTGTGATTGCCTGAAGGATGTGCAGCTTTCTTGTTTCTCTGGATGCTCTAAAGTGGGTTAATTCAAATGAGCAAAAAACTGTTAATATATCTAGGCTAAATGACACTGGCTCTCTGCAGAGTAACCTTTACTGAATAGCTGTTTATTTAATGATTCCTGCTGTCTGTACTAAGGGGGAAACAGTAAGAAACAGGCCTCTTAAAACTCATTGACACTTTTCTTGAAAGGATGCTGTTGATGGAATTGTTAATTGCCCTCATATTTTTATTCTTTATAAAATCTTTGGAGAAATTTCATTTTGATTTTGGTAATAATTCAGTAGTAATAAATCAGTAATAACTATGCTTCCTTTAAGCAATTGTGTCTTTTTTACAGACACTGTGATTTATCTAACAGATCAAATTTTCTATTTCAAATTAACCTTTAATAAACCTAAATCTACATTTATGACCTATGCATAGCCAAGTTTCTTGAACTCTATGGTATGCATTTTCATAACCACATTATGCCTGGCCTTATAGTTTACCTATCTGTACTATTGTTTTTCCTTTTTAAAAAAATATTTACACCATTCTAACATTTAATAGAAACTATACACAATAACTTTTTATGGTATATAAGATAGTCAATAAAGAAATTTATAAAGGTTAGGAGCAAGATGGGTGGTTAAGGAGGGCCCAGTCCTGTGACCTATCTTCTAAGATCATAGATCAGAGTTCATTGGGAGGAATGGGGTTCAAATTAGCCAATTGGGTGAGAGGTGAAGAAGGCTAAAATGCAGGCTGTTAGATAGCAATAACCAGACATTAGGTCCATCAGTATCTCCAAGGTACACAACTCCCACCTAAACATCTATGTGGACTTGTTCCAAGACTTGGGAAAACCTCTTACAAAGATATCTCTCCCCACAGGCACAGAGTCCCAAATACTTGCTTAATCCTAGCAGCTCTACCAGGAGTCACCTCGCTCTCTTTTCCTTGCCCAAAGTGAGAAGATACCCAGAAATTTTAGATGTTATTGGTCCCTTCCCCAAAAATTTGGTTTATGTTTGGCTCTAATACTCAGTAACCCAGAATAAAAATAAAATTGTCTGCGTTGTTTTTAGAGGGAGATGGTCAGAAATACTTGTGGGGTTTTTTTAATAGTTTACTTTTTTTTGGTAGTATTTTTTTCATTACCATTTATCCCCTTATATTCCCTTCCCCTTCCCTACACCCCCTCCAGTCCTGCAATCACCACACCAGAAATACTTGTTTAAAGAGCTGGAAATTCAAATCCTCCAATGTCAAATGTTTCCCAAATCAAACTATCAACTGGTTGAAGTATATTCTGGTTTCCCATTTGCAGTAACCACTCCACTTTGAGGCAATGGTGTATTCTTTTATGTTTCCTTATAGTTTACTTAATCATCTTTTATTTTATAAATGCTCACAAACCACTTAACTACCTAACTTTTGGGGAGGGAGGAACATGCTCTAAATAGAAGTAAATTTAAAATCAGTCAATACAAAGGACATCATCAAGAAAGTGAACAGATATCGCAAGAATGAATTATAAAGACTTCTGTCTAGGATATATAAAAAATTCTTACAACTTTTATTATTTACAACTACTAATAAAATTATGTATAATTTATTATTGCAACTAATAATTAAAAGGCAAATAACACAATTGAAAAATGGAAAAGGATCTGAATAGGCATTTCTCCAAATAAAGATAAAATAGCCAATAAGCACATAAAGATACTCAACATCATTAGCCATCAGATCAGAGAAATGCTAATCAAAACCACAATATGGTACCATTTGACATCCACTAGGATGACTATAATCAGAAAGACAATAACAAATGTTGACAAAGCTCTGGAGATATGGGAACCCTCATATACTTTTTGGCAAGAATATAAAATGATACAGCCACCTTGGAAAACTATGGCAGTACTTAAAAAACTAAATATAGAGTTATCATATGATTCAGTGATTACACTCCTAGGTCTTTAATACAAATAAAAACATGTTCACACAAAAACTTGTGCACAAGTACATTACTGTTTATAATAGCTAAAAAGGAGAACCCAGATAGCCATCAACTAATGAGTGAATAAACAAAATGGTATATCTACACAATAGAATGAAAAGGAATGAAATATTGATAGAAGCTACAATATGGAAAAACTTTGAAATATTATGCTAAGTGAAATAAGCCAGGCACAAAAGATAACAAATATTGTTTGATTCCATTTATTTTAAATGTTCAGAATAAGCAGATCCATATGGGCAAAAAGTTTCCTAGGGCTGGGGAAGTTGGAAGGAAAGGGGAGTGACTGCTAATGGGTACAAGATTTCCTTGTAAAATGATTAAAATGTTTTAAATTAATTGTGTCAGTCCCACAACTCTGTAAATATACTAAAAACTACTAAATTGTACACTTTAAATGGTGACTTAGTCAATAAAATTGTTACAAAAATTCTAAAATATTTTAATCAATAAATCAAATATAATTTAGATGCAATAATAAAGCCATGCAAATCAGATGTTTAATTCTATTGTGGATATAAAAGAAATATTTCTAAGTCTTTTAGCACATATTACTATTAACATTTCTTATTTTTTAATTCTCATTTGTAGTAAGATTCCTAGTGGTGAATGAAACAATAGTTATTGTACCTGTAATAGCATATGTTGATATATATTATTATACATTGCCTGTGAATATAAGTAGAGCACTAATGTTCTCATTTTAATAAGTGAAATTTTTAGGAGGTTAAGATGACTATGTATCACTTGTGGAAGTGTATTTTTTAAATTTCTATTAATGAGCAGATAGTAACAGCCTAGTTGACTAATTGGATGGGATATATTCAGTGAATACAAAGAGCAAGAGATCCTTTGGATGACTAACAAGAATGAAAATTGCTATCTTCTTTTCCTCCTAGTAATGACCTTTGATATTTATTTCAGCTCCCGTTATTTTCACTGGAAAATGAACCTGTGCATAATTCTGCTGATCCTGGTTTTTATGGTGCCTTTTTACATTGGCTATTTTGTTGTGAGCAACATCCGACTCTGTGAGTTTTTTTATCCGTTTGCGTTGGCATATACATTGAGGCTGTGGGGAGCTTCATTTCTATATTATTTTTCAGTAGTTATTCTTTGGGGCCATCTCACACATGGCATCTTTTAAAAGTTGGCACAAAATAAATATTGAATAAATGATTAGATTATTTGTCCTGCCACAGTTCTATTTCTGTTTCTATTAGATCCATCTCCCTTAATTCAACCCACATCTTAATTTCAGCCAATTTCTCTATGGTGGTAAGGATATTTTCTCTGAAAATTAAAGGGTTCCATTACTGATTTGTCAAGTGAACAAGCCAACCAAAAATTAATTAGCATGATCCCGTATCTTTTAAGTACGCAGAATAACTTTTTTTTTTAAGATTTTATTCATTATTTCCAGAGAGAAGGGCAGGGAGGGAGGAAGAAAGGAAGAGAAATATCCATGTGTGGTTGCCTTTCACCTACCCCAGCTACACACCTGGCTAGAGACCTGTTTGGAGACCTGGCTTGCAACCTGGTTATATGCCCTGACTGGGAATCGAACCAGCAATCTTTGGGTTCGCAGGCTTGCATCATTCCACTGAGCCACCTTAAGCCAGGGCCTTAAGTAGAATGACTCTTCAACATGTATCTATTTAACTTTACATTCTTGTCTCCTCTTTCTTAGTGCATAAACAGCGACTGCTTTTTTCCTGTCTCTTATGGTTGACGTTTATGTATTTCTTCTGGAAACTAGGAGATCCATTTCCCATTCTCAGCCCAAAACATGGTGAGTGTGCATGTGATGAGGAGGGGGAATAAGTTGTTTATAATTTCCTGATACTGAAAAATATAATTTCAAAATCTTCTGATTAAGGGAAATAGATTATTCTATTATTATATCTCTAAAATTTTCTGATCTCGAACTAAATTTTCCCATTATCCTAGGAGGTGTCAAATGCTGATTTTGGAACAGATGTCTTTCATTTCAGAGCAGAAATTTTAGACCTTAGGTTAATGAATCAACTTCAGGGGAGTAAGGAGTGGACAAAGGTGTTCTTAATTTAAATCTCCTGGTACTATATGCAGATTATGTAAATACATTTGTATGTGCATTTGGAGGTGGGGTGTCCATAAGCTTTTTTTTTTTCTTAATTTTATTGTTGTTGTATTACATCCATCCCCTTTTTGCTCCCCTCTGTCCCCCTCCCCACCCACCCATTCCCTGCAAAGTCAATCCCACCTGTTGTCCATGTCCATGGTTCCTTTATACTAGGTTCTTGTCTAAGCTGCTCCCCTTCTTTGCCTCTGACTCCCCCCTCCCCTGAACCCCGTTCCCCCTGACCACTGAAGGCCTATTCCTTGTATTCATGTACTTGGTTCTGTTTTGCTTGTTGTTAGCTTTGCTCATTATTGTCCCGTAATGGGTGAGATCATATGATATTTGTCCTTCACTGACTGGCTTATTTCACTAAGCATAATACTCTCCAGTTCCATCCATGTTGTTGCAAAGGGTACAAGTTCCTTCTTTCTTTCTGCTATATAGAATTCCATTGTGTAAATGTACCAAAG